>RXPK01000314.1:732543-879939 GCA_004143645.1 Protaetia brevitarsis | reverse complement strand
TTTATTTATATTATTATATATTATATTTATATTTATTATTTATTATTATTATATTATTCATATTTTGTAATAAACGGGCGGAGGACTGCAGCTCGCGAATACGTCTCCCCCAATGCACCAACCTACGTCGCTTCTGAGAATGGTAATATTGGCTAACCTTCGGGTTGGGGATGGTTCGTCTCGTGGCACGCAGGATGCGGAGAGAGAGAGATCCCAGGATGACGTAGTTCTGCATGTTGTAGTCCTTTCTGGTGTCCGATGTCGGGTTACAGATTTTTAGTGTTTTTAAAGTTACAGCTTATTCCATCGAGCCACCAATAATGAGGGACGAAGTGATACGGATCCAGATAGGTTATTTTAATTGAAAGATATCCCTGTACTTTCGATTTTTTCTAGCTCTTTGAACTTTTGTTGTCCAGGCATGACATCTCAACCACTCGATCGTTTTCGATTCTGCACACACACCATTTCGCTTGTTTGCGCTAATTTGGGTGGAGAAGAGAATTGAAAATTCAATAGATTTTATTCTGTCATTTTCGACGACGGGCGTATTTCGGCGTCTGCATGGCATCAGAAGTTGTTATGTATTCTATTATATATCGTATTGTGATAGTATAATTTTTTAGGCACTGTCATGGCGAGCAATATATAGGGTGGAGCTTACCTCCGCATGCGCTCAGAAGGTGCTGGTGTCTCGGGGACTTGCCCACGCTCTGCATCTCGTGTCGGGACTGGGAGTCCTATACTCTCTCCGGTACGCAGACTTGGTGGCTGCGTCTTTGCATGCGATTATGTTCTTTCGGTTTGTAATACAGGCCAGGGATCCAGGAAGCGAAGGTGAGTTTGATGATAGTTGAAGTCATCGATCCTTTTATCATAAGGCATGCATGGGTTTGCTCTTTGTGCTGGTGCATGAGGTCCTTTTCCATCGCTCCGAACACGCTACGCTTAAGTCACGGGGGCGCATGTTGTATAATGTTTTGAAGTGTATTATCTGTTCTAGTGATTTTAATTTTAGGCATGCTTCTCGATGAGGGGGGAGGAGGAGGAACCTGTAGCCCTACGCGCTTCCCGGCTGCGGATAGGGTCATGTCGCTGCCTCGACTGGCCAGAGGTCAGGAAGGAAATAGAACCACCTCCGCGGACCACAGGATGCACCCGACTTTGTCTGAAAATCGCCCGCCGCTGCTTGCGCCTGGGAGTAGGGAAGTGGGATAGGAGAACTGATCTCCGAGGGTACACCCGTTTCTGACTATTTCAGCCCGCCCTTGCGCACGATGCGCTGGTAACGCAAATGAATGTCGTTAAACAAAGAGAACGAACTGAAGGGCGAACCTGAAGCAGCTGTAGAAAGATATCTTCGTATGAGTTCGCGTAACCTAGAACCCCTCCGCAAATAAAACAGGTACTGCGGAAAAAAAAACGAAAGAGGAACCCACAGAACTTTTATGGAGGAATCACTGCGACAGCGACCCGAAGGGCTGATGCCGGCATCTCGTTTTTCTCCTATGGAGGACTATATCGCGGCCAGAAGTGAGAAGAAAGGGAGGACTAATGCTGAGTCATTTCAATTATGAAAAGGCATGGAGCGCCAAAGAAAAGAAAGTCCCTTGAAGTATCGCCAACTGCGGAGCTCTGGGAAACGGCAGAAAACCGGCTGACACACGAGCTCAACGCGCCCCTCACCTGCCCCGATCCCAAATGGCGGCAAACGACAGCCACGAGCCACGCGTGATGGACGGAAGCCATGGTAGAGAGGAAACGCCGCAAAAAAACTGGAAAGAGGAGGAGTCTGAGAGCAAAAGTGCAGAGAGGAATACCTCGGAAAGGAGCAGAAAGCCGAGCGAAAAAAAGCGAGAAAAATAGTAAAGGAAAAAAAGTGGACGAGAATTACCGATAAAAAGGAATCTAGAAAGTTAGAAAAAAAAGGACAGATAGCTCACCTGGGCCCTGTTGATTAAAACCGACCGAGGGGAGACCTACGCGAGTTCTGAGCAATCAGAGGGGAAGTCAACCCGAGAGACGCGACCGAGATCAGGCGGTTCGCAACCAGGTCTGGGATGGTGCTCTTGATTCGGAAGACCAAATTGCAGCAGCATGCACGCTTCAATGCTAAATGGCTCCAGCGACCCGAAACAGTCGGCTACTGTGGACGCCTGAAATCGCTGATGTCGGCGCGAATTTAACCAAAGTAAGACGCGGCCATTGAAAAAAACTGGTTTCGGACGTGGACTCCGACTCCTGGGGGCTGGGTTACAAGAATCGTCATCCCACAGACTTGGGCCATGAGGTCGTCCTGCCAACCTGGAGCCTGCCAAGATGCGATGTATCGTGAAAGCGCTCTTCCCCACTCATTCTTCTAGGGGAAGAAGTGACTTCGGAGAGACGTCTGACCTACCGCTCTTCCGCGAGGAAGAATTGAGAGTGGCGATGGAGTCTCTTCCCCCGAAAAAAGCGCCTGGGCCGGACGGTGTGCCCTATGAAATTTTGAGATTGGTACATCAGTGCTGTCCACGCCTGCTGCTGGATATATACAATGCATGTCTGGCTGCAGGGGTCTTCCCTCCTCGATGGAAGACCGCCAGACTTGTGCTGATTTCTAAGAACGACGGAGACCAGAACGATCCCAGCACATACCGTCCGCTGTGTGTGCTGGACACTTCGGGCAAGGTGCTGGAGAAGCTCGTCAGAGTCAGATTGCATGTGGCGGTAGCAGATGCTGGAGGCTTGTCTCCCTACCAGTACGGTTTCCGACGGGGAAGATCAACCACAACGCTTTGCGGGAGGCATCGGAGGCCGTTTCAAGGGCGGAGGATCACACACATTACTCACGATGTGTGGTCCTGCTCGTAACCCTGGACGTGAGGAATGCGTTCAACTCCGCTAGGTGGGTCGATATACTAGACGCTTTGGAGCACTCGTTCCGGGTATCCCCGTATCTTCTGCGGATGATCGACGGCTACCTGGGCGAGCGTTCTATCATATACCAGACAACGGAGGGTCATCGTAACTATAAGGTGACGTCCGGGGTTGCTCAGGGATCTATCTTGGGACCAGATCTCTGGAACATCCTATATGATGGCCTGCTGAGAACGGAGATGCCTGAAAAGTGAGACTGGTTGGCTATGCCGACGACATCGCATTGCTCTTACCGCGCGCGATGTCGAGCTGGCCCGTTGAAACTTGAACCAGCCATGAGGAGGGTGAACCAGTGGATGGAGAGGCATGGTTCTGACCTTGCTTTGCATAAGACCGAGGTCGTCGTCCTCTCCAAAAACGGATTAATACAATAATACCCCTCGGGTAGGAGACGCGGAGATCGCACGTGCGCGCCCTGCGGTAAAATATCTTGGAGTGCTGTTAGATACGAAATTACTTTTTGCCTCAAATACTTCGCACTGCGAACAAGGCGGCAAAGTTGATTGCAGATCTGAGGCCGACTGAATGGCTAACGTCGGCGTCCTAGCCAAGCAAAACGGAGGCTACTGATGGCGGCGGTGCAGTCCGTTATATTGTATAGGGGGCAGAAGTCTGGGCAGATGCTTTCAGAAAAGAGCTATACTCGCAAGAGACTAGCCAATCCAGAGAAGAGCCGCGCTGCGAGTGGCCAGTGCTTACCGCACTGTGTCGGAGCCTGCGGTGCTCGTAGTAGCGGGAATTATCCCGGTGGCGCTGCTCGCCCAGAGAGAAAGCGCGTTTTACGGAGAAGAACGTGAAACTGGGGAAGATCTACCTCCGGGAAAGACATATTAGTATGGTCACATGGCAACGGCTGTGGGAAAGTGACGTGAGAGGGCGCTGGACTCACAGGCTGATCCCGAACCTCCGCCCTTGGATCTTGCGAGCCCATGGGAAGGTAGACTTCTATCTCACCCAATTTTTAACTGGGCACGGCTACTTCAGGTCTTACCTACATCGTATGGGGAAGATCTGATTTCTGGGGTGTATGCCTGTAATTGCCGCGCATGCATTGGATGATGCCCATCATACCTCTTTGTATGCGGAGATGGGCAAGGCGAGAGAGGTGGTGGAGGCCCGCGATTGGCACTCCTCTCGCAAGATTCAATGATCCAAAAGATGCATAGAGAGCAAGGACTGCTGGACGAACGTCACCCGGTACGTTCATACATCCCTTCGCACGAAAGAAACCCGATTGGATCGCAACGTGGAGCGAATATTAAATATTTATTTATTTATTTACCTATTTATTTATATACTCATTAATGTGTTAGTCCGGTTCCCTATTGAACCCTAAGGTTGTGTGTGCCCCCTATACAGCCAAAATAAATAGACCCAGCCCGAAGTAATGTGGTAACGGTTCCGGGCTGTGTGTCTGGAGACGGGAGGTGTTTTAGCCAGTAGTCTTCCTCGGAAGGAGTCCGGCACTCCGTGGCGTAAACGCATTTTCACCTCCCACAAAAAATTATTATTATTATTATTATTATTATTATTATTATTATTATTTTTAATTATTTTAAAGGCCTCTCTTCCGCCTCTCCCCCCACAGCTCCCAAAAGTCGAGACGCCCCCCACCGAAGTGCGGAGCGTCTCGGCAACCGGGAGCCGCGGGACCCGTTTCAGCTTTTATTATTATTATTTCCGGGGTTTTACAGTGTTGGTACAGTGCTTAAATATTACATCATACATACAAGTTCATCACACACAGTTATAACTGGTTACGGGATGATGGTGATCCTAAGAGGCGGGGGAGTTCAATGGCCACACCGCAGCTCGCGAATACGGTGCGGCCGATGGACCTCGCTGTCTTCTTCTTTTGAAGATTAGATGGCGGGGTGTCCGACTCTAAGATGACCTGTAGCCGGCTTCGTGGGCCCGAAGGATGCGGAGCGAGCCCAGGATTCCACTTCTGCATCTGAGTGGTGAGCACTTCCACGATATTGGTCATGATACCTTAACTTTTTTTCAGGTCTTTATGGATACCGGGCATTCCACGGACGCCATTATTAGGGGATGAAGACTATGTCGTATCCCTCATAGGTACGTCTCAGTTGGAAAGTCAGGTCTCTATATTTTACTATTTTCTCGTCTTCCTTAGCTTATTATTATTATTATTATTATGTAGTATTATAGTTCATAATAAATATTTATGTATTGAACTTCTTTTTTGTTTTATTTTTTGTCCCATAAAATATTCCAAAAAAACACGTTTCTTTAACTTAAATGTATGACGTCATTTAGACGTGATACTGTGACGTCTTTTTTAAGTTGAAAATAGACGTTACTGGGCTGTGACACTTTATCGTCCCTATTACGTGTCTTTTACGTACAGTAATAAGTCATTATGACGTAAGACGTGACCAAAATTGTACGTCATAATGACGTGTTGGCGCTACCTGGGATATGTAATATTAGGCTATTACAGAAAATTTATAAATAACTTTGCCAAAATTACTAAACCCTTAACAAAATGTTTACGTAAAGGAGAATCAGTAAAACATACCCCCGAATTTATAGATGCGTTTGAAAAATGTAAAATTTTATTATGCAATGACACCGTTTTAAAATATCCTGATTTTTCAAAACAATTCGAATTAACAATTGACACCTCAAATTTTGCAATAGGTTCGATTTAGTCTCAAGATAATCACCCAATAGCGTACGCATCGCGAACGTTAAATCCAGCAGAAACAAATTACTCGACTATCGAAAAAGAAATGCTTGCAATTGTGTGGGCATTTCCGACCGTATTTATATAGTACAAAATTTATAATCAAAACAAACCACACAGACCGTTTAACACGATGGCGATTAAAATTATATGAAAACGATTATGAAATACAGTATAAAAAAGAACAGCCGACCCATTATCACGAATTAAAATTAAAGAACAGGAAAATTATGTAAATACAATTGATAGTGAATGAGAATCTTTATTGGTTTAAACCGATGACGAAATTGATCAAAATATTATAGACGAATTAAATGAAGCCTTAAAGGATCTACCACTCGAAACAAACTCTAATCCAAATTCACAGTCAGTTATCCAGATAAGTGATGAAAATGAAAGTAATACAGACAATACTATCCATTTAGTAAACTATGACGTAGAAATTCCAATTCGGAATATTCGGAAAAATTATTAAATATCGCAGATTATCAAATTATATTAAACGCGACGTATAATACGACAAATCCTATACTTAGAACAATTAAAGTGTTTGATAAAACTAGAATTTCTCTAAAGCCGCGTCCAGACCGACGGCCGAATTCCAACGCCAACGCCAACGGCAAATGGGGGCGGGGCGTGTGCCGTTGCAAAGGATTTGAGAGGATTTGGTCTTGCCGTCCACACCGAGATTAAAATGCGGGTTCGACAGCGTTGGCGCGGGTTCGGTGCTAAACAGGTCGAGCAAGCGAAGATAACTTAATAATTGCGACTGCGAGAAGAATCGTTAATTCGTTATTAAGAAAAAAATGTAGAGCAAGGTATTGTTTAAATAACACCTTTTAAAGATAGAAAGTCACCTAATTGCAGAATTTGAAGTGAATACAGTGGACATTTTCCAAATTTCTGCAGAATGGCACCAGAACTATTTGATGTTCTGCTTAATTTAGTAAAACCAAAGATTTTGAAACATAATACAAATTATAAAGCATAGCAACTCAAGAAAGATTTGCAGGAACACTGCATATTTTGAGCACAGAAACTCAAACGCACGTTTCTCACTTATATTCAAAATATCAAAACGGCCTATATTTTACATTGTTCTCGAAGTTTGTGCTGTCATAATTGAAATATTTGATGAATCCATCCAGGTGAATAGGTATATTATATAACTGATTAAATATAACAAATAAATGAAGAGAAAAAAATGCTTACAACAACCAAAGCTACCTGTTTTTTTTTAATTATTAAAATACTAGTTTTCAATTAAGTTGATAATAAATTTGAACGATATAAATCATCTGAACCCTTTTCATAATTATTCGAGTTGGCAAGAGATCAGGAGAGTCTCTACTTTCCTTTTTATTCCACCTTCATCACGGCCGAATTCAATGGCCATCTTTTTCTAAACATATATTTTTTTCTCGATTAATTTACAGCTTTTATTGTGAGATCCTGCACAATATGGGATTCTCCTGATATCGCTCTTTAATTATAAAACATAATTCTTAAGTTTTGTTAAAAATATTACGGCTACTAGTGTATCTGATTTTTCGTTCGCGCCGTACGCACTGAATAAACACAAATCCCGTCCAGACCGATCGAACATCCTTTGACGTACCGACACGAGAGCGAAGGCTTCCAACGCCAGGGTAGCGTTCGATGCCGTTTGGTTCCGTTCGGTCGCTCCGCCAGACCAAAGCAAATCCTCTCCAAATCTGAGCACATGTGCCTTGGCTAGGATTCGGCCGTCGGTCTGGACGCGGCTTAACATTACCTTTAACAACTTACAGAAAAAAATATTGTAAAAGCCTTAAAAGAATGTTTAGTAACCGACAAAAAAAAGTTATTTACTTTAAACACAAAAATATAGACACACATTGAAGATCAAGATGAACAACAATTTAAAATTGAATATTATCATGAAGGAAATCACATCGCCGTATTAACGAAGTATATCAATCATTGAAGAAGAAAGGAGTACTATTGGCCAAACTTAGAAAAATCAATTAGTACTTATATTAATAATTGTGAAATTTGCCAATTAGCAAAGTATGATTGAGCTCCTCAAACTCAACCAGTTTCTCATACTTATACCCCTAAGAAACTTTTTGAACAACTGCATATAGATTTATTATTTATGAATAATAGAATAATACTAACCATTATTGATCATTTTTCAAAATACGCCCAAGCATATTTGATATCAGATAAAAATTCGAATATTATAATAAACGGTACAATAAAAGTTAAATGTCACCACGGACTCCCAAAAATTATAATTGCAGACTCTGGTAAAGAGTTGTAAAATTACATAAAATCAAATGATATATTATATTAGTAGGTAACTCAAAATCAAATGGAATTGTAGCAAGATTTCATAATACTTTGGCTGGATCAATTAGATGTAGATTACATTAGCACACACACAAATAGAGAATTTAAATAGGCCGGTAATTAAAAACACTGTAAGAACTCTCACTTCAAGTTTTATTGGAGTCTCTCGTGGGACTGCCGCAAATATAATGCCCTCTTTCTTTCTCTCCAGCATTTTGTAGTAGCTGACAAGGGTAGAGAACAGCCATATCTTTCTTTCTTTCTTATTACGCAAACGACAGGTCGAAAGTGCGTACTTGATGTAAATGAAGTGTGTTGTTATTACAAGAGAAAATTATGTAGTAAGTAATCTTACGAAATAGGATCTATTGAACTGATTAATTGGTGTGACATTCTTGCTTATAATGGATATACGTGTTTATCTGCAACAGTCAAACCATTTAACAAACCACAGCTGCTGTCTGTTTTATCAAAGTATAACGATAACGAAAGACGTAACTATCGGCACCTTTGTATTTTGTAGACACGTAACGCTTTCGTAACTTACAAACGCAGAGCGAACTCGGGGCATTTTACAACGATATAGGAATATCCATAATCTCGAATATAGTTCAAAGTGGGAATTTCAAGTAAATATAATTTTAAATGAAAAATATTTAAGTATTATTTTGATTATATCAGGTTAAATTTTTTTATCCGAATAGATATTAATTCATTATTGTGATTTGCTTTGCTTTAACATCGAAATATTGAAAAGAATTATGGGTAGTAATGGAAGACAATGAGTAAATAGCTTTATAGTTTTTAGTGTTTTATATAGCGACAAATTATTTTATAAATTAAAGGAGAGAAGAAGTTTTATTCACTGCTTTATTAACAATTTACCTATACCTTTTGTAATTGTAGTATTTTTATCACCTCAAAACAAAATTCTCGGTTCAAACATTTTCAGGTTTCGAATACCTTAACTGATAATATAACACCTGTTAGCATAACGCAGCATGGGAAAACATTCATTGTTTTCCCAAACGTTTATTGTATTCTTTTAATAAACAGTAAGAACCACGGAACTAGTGTGTAGGTGTAGGTGTATACTGGCACGCTACATAGGAGTAAGGATAAGCCCGCAAAATCCTTTGTTCTTTGCTGGTTCGTTTTCAATGACCTTTAAGCCTAACTGCCATCTTGTAAAGCTGTTGCCGGGAATTTTCAAACGTGTGGAGGAACTTATATTTTAAAGGAAGTATATAGGAAAATAGGTTAAAAAAATACATAAATTTATGCGCTTTTTATTCTAATTTTATTGCAAATATTTCTGAACAGTAAAATAATGTTTGATTAAGTGATACATATATTTGCAAGTGTTCTTACGATAATTGAGTTCACATTCTTTCCTTTTTGTGAAACAAATTTTTCTCAAATAAATTAATGAAAATACAACGACTTCGATGGAAGAGTTTTATTGTTGACTTTCAAATTTCTAACACGAACACACACCAATTTATAATAAGGATTCAAGAGTTATTACTATACCCTTCTGTGCATATAAAGACTGTTCCTTTTTATTCGACTACTTCATTTCTAACATCCGACCCTGCATTGGTTTGTTAACAATGATGTCCGGAGGTGCGCTAGCGGATAGAATTTCAGACGTAGACTAAATGATATCGAGTTGTCCATAATGTGAATAAATGTGAGGATTGAAATTTATACTAGTATAATGCAGTTTAGGCAAAGATCGCATTGTTTTAAAAAATAAACATAATATAATTAAGTTAGTTATTGTGATAAATAGCGATACAGTTTAAAATGAGTATCTAACGAATAAATTGATTTAATGCGACCTAGGAACTTCTGCACAACGACAATAGTTCTTCTTATCCATGTACTTAATTCCTGTGATGTTGTATATAATGGATTTATTGGGAAATCCAAAGAAACTGCGACCATTGTTAACATCAGAATTTATCTTGCAAGAGCGAATGGTACAATAGCATGATGCCTATTGGCGTCTTCTTTCACGGTTATTTCACTTAAACCTAACAATATAACATATAACAATGTACGTAAATGTATGGCCACTAATCTTACCTTTTACACAATGCACGTTATCGAGGTTCATTACATGTTTTTAAAACTACAGGGATAATTTAAAACTAATAAAATACGCGCAATAAATAAATAAAGCAAGTAAATCATGTAGATAAACTGCCATATTGGGAGGCTGTTGTTTGAAGTTAGGCTTAGAAATTTAGACCCCGATAACTCATCCATTGGCCTAACTGTTTAAACTGTGATACTGGTTTATATATTCGTATCTAACGCAAACGTGATCCACTAAACATAACATAAACTATTGTACATAAAATTGTTACCGCAATTTATAAATATTGGTCACCAAGTGGTGCTGGCTGTCCGATACTTAAGACGTGTTTTCGCGATGCAGCGATACAAAGGCGTTGCTTTTGTAAGTATTTCAAAAGATGTTATTTTGGCGACTAATGCGCTTTAAGTAGTGACGTCAATATTGAAACTGGTTCAGGCGTTTTTGAATTAGTGTCCAAGACCGCTTCAAAATACACTTCGAAGTAAGGGATACGTTTTTTTATGTGACGATAAATTTGTCAGTTAGGATAAGCGCCAAAAATGGATAATTGCAAAGAAAGCAAGAGATGGAGAAGTTTATGCCACTAACAATCTGAACTCAAGACAACTTCAAGTCTACACATAGCTTATTTACATGTAAAAATACGCTTGTCTTCTTTTGCTTTTTACCCCTTCAGATTGTTTTGGTACGGTTATTCTGCTGCGTATATGTCTGTTTCTTTGTTATAGGTAAATTAACACTTAAAAAAGATATTTACAAAAGTATACGGTTTAGTGAACGCAAAATTGATGACGTATAACACGAAACTGCTTCAAAAACATTTTTAAAATCCTAAATCGCGAGAAACGCCTTT
The DNA here is from genome assembly GCA_004143645.1 of Protaetia brevitarsis. Classification (NCBI taxonomy): domain Eukaryota; kingdom Metazoa; phylum Arthropoda; class Insecta; order Coleoptera; family Scarabaeidae; genus Protaetia; species Protaetia brevitarsis. The sequence goes on along the minus strand of RXPK01000314.1, from coordinate 869,016 downwards.
AACAAAAAGCAATAAAATACAAAATGAAAATTTTAATATATTTGAACACATAAGTAGACAACTTACCTTTCCAAATCGGAATAAAAAACACAACTACCTACATTTCATCTTTTTTTAGAATTGTTGGAGTATAACTAACAGCTTCTTGCGGGTTTCGCCGTGTGTCAAAATTTTCGCTCGACGTTTCGCTGTTCACACTGACAGCTTCTTCAGGATAACTGAACTGATTCTTCATGGTCCGACAGTCTTCTTATACGCCCCTGGTGCATCCAACCGTGTAGTTTCCGCTCCATTGACCGTGACGGTTCGTAGTATGCTCTTCCACGTGTTGCTAAGGTGGTACCCTTCTTATCTGTTAACGTTTTTATTCTTCTCTATTTCTATGGCTTCCCTGATGAGTCTTTTCCCGTAGTTCTTGGTGGTAGTTATTACTTTTACATTCTTGAAATCCATTTTGTGTCCGGTGTCGTGCATGTGTTTTGCCACCGCTGATTGCTCGGTCCTTCTTAATCTTGCGTTCCTCTCGTGTTCTTTTATTCTTATGTCGATGGCTCCTCCTGTTTCTCCGACGTAACACTGTTCGCATTGGCATGTTATCTTGTAGATACCTTCTGTGCGCCCTTTGGGTATCTTATCCTTTGCGGTCGGTAGATACTGCTGGATCGACGTTGCAGTCCCGAAGCGTACTTGTACGTTACGTTTCTTCAAAATTCGGCTTACTTTTTCGGTGACTCCTGCTATGTAAGGTAAACACGCCATCCCTCTTCGTGATTCTGTAGTTGTCTCCAGTGTCGTCTTTTTCTTAGTGGCTCTCCTTATGTCAGTGTAACCATTCTTCTTTAGTGCTTTCTCCAAATGTATCTTTTCACTGGTAAGATGTTGTTCGTCACTGATGGTTTCGGCTCTGGATAGCAATGTTTGTATTAATGTCTTCTTCTGCATCGGATGATGGTGAGATCTTGCATGCAGATTTCTATCGGTGTGCGTCTTCTTTCTAAATACTGCGTGCTGTAGCATTCCCTCTTTTGTTTTCTTAACCATAACATCCAGGAAAGGGAGATTTCCATTTTGTTTTTTCTCCATGGTAAACTTGATGGCTGGGTGCTGTGAGTTTATGTGTTCCAAGAACTGTTCTAGTTTTTCTTCTCCGTGTTGCCATATTACAAAAGTATCGTTGACATATCGCAGCCAACACTTGGGTTTCATATCGCTGAACACAGACATTTTAGTAAGTTTCGACATTATATCGCTATTCACTAACATACTCACGGAGGACGCACTGGCCTTATTTCCAGAACTTGGACTACAAGAAGACATCATTGAATTAGTGAAAATGTGCTTATCCTCGACATGCTTTTTGTATGAAGGAAAATACTACGAGCAGAAGAACGGAACAGCAATGGGAAGCCCTTTATCACCAGTAATAGCCAACTTGTTTATAGAAGCATGAAGAAGAAGCCCTAAGTTCCAGCGATATCTGAGGCAAGGGGCGCACAGAAGGTATCTACAAGATAACATGCCAATGCGGACAGTGCTACGTCGGACAAACAGGAAGAGCCATCGACATAAGAATAAAAGAACACGAGAGGGACGCAAGATTAAGAAGACCGAGCAATCAGCGGTGGCAGAACACATGCACGACACCGACACAAAATGGATTTAAGAAATGTAAAAGTAATAACTACCACCAAGAACTACGGGAAAAGATTCATCAGGGAAGCCATAGAAATAGAAAAGAATAAAACCGTTAACAGAGAAGAAGGGTACCACCTTAGCAACACGTGGAAGAGCCTACTACGAACCGTCACGGTCAATGGAGTGGAAACTACACGGTTGGATGCACCAGGGGCGTATATAAGAAGAATGTCGGACCATGGAGAATCAGTTCAGTTATCTTGAAGATGCTGTCAGTATGAACAGCGAAACGTCGAGCGAAAGTTTTGACACACGGCGAAACCCGCAAGAAGCTGTTAGTTATAGTTACACCGGCCGTGAAAGCCTACGCAGTGTTATCACTGCCTTGTCCTATCTTTAAATTCATTCAAACTCTTTCTGTCTTTCTTATGACGTTATTTTGTACGTTTCTTCTGTAGCGTAGTTGAAATAAAGAGTATTATTATTATTATTAATAAACATAAATTTACATTACTATTATAGCCGATTATAGTTTAATTAGATTTAATAAACCTTATTCGATTTTCATGCTATGTACTAATCAAAACTGATTTGTAAATTTTAATAACTAACATAATAGATGCGGGAGCAATTTTCTTGCCGCAAATTGTAACGCAATGCCTCCAAAACAATTCTCTAGAGAGTACACTTGGCGTATGCATAATCCTAGATAAATCTTAATTATACACGTCTGCTTACTGCAAGTTGTTCGATCAATACATTACCTGGCATAATAAATATTATAACATCCCATTACACAGTTACAAAATGTTAGAAATAACCAAAAAACGTGCATAAAACCGCAATGCGAAACGACGCCGATGCCAGCAAATTTTGTCAAAATGGCGTTACTAAACAAAAGACGAGCGATCTTCACAGCGCGATCGTTGAGAATAGTGAGCGAGCGAGATAGACGACATTAGTACAAATCATCGCAAGTAGAGTGCATCTAAATGATGTTTTTTGAATTTATATGTAAGTCTCACCCCTCTGGCTCAGCCTCTGTTATTTTTCCGATTCATCGAACATTCAGTCATTACGACCCGTTGCGATTCGAAAAACACAAAGACCACGTGCTGCCCATACAGCACATACACACTCGCTCCCAAGCCCCTTGCCTTCCAGCTGCCGCTAAGTATTTTTTTACTTACTTTATTTATAATTTACCATTTTCTTTATTCATTGTTTTGTTTCTTTCTCTTTTTTTTACTTATTAATCATTCACTTCGTGCTTTCTAGTATAACGCAGAACCCGTAATTGCCAGTAAACTTTTGTTCTATTTTAATCACCGCTATATACCGTTTACTTCTTTAATTTTGAATAAATAATTGCAATCTGATTTTCAAACCAGGTGTCAACATTAAAGTTTCTTTTTTCTTTTTTTTTCTGCTGCCTAATTTTATTTAATTTATTATTAATAAAGCGTTACTGTTACAATTTTTCTAGGCTTTTATTCTCAACATTACTATCGCGATCCCATGAGAACATCCTTCCTGTGTTTACTGTTATTTTACCAGGTTACTGCAGGTGAAATAGTGTAAGGGGGGAGCAAAACGACTGGAGCAAATTGGGGAACACGGTGAAATACTCATCCATCTCTTCTCAATTGCGTAGCACTTACCCAATCTGGGGTCTCTGATATCCTACACTTTTTCAAAGGATTGGCATTAGGAGACGAGCTGTAAAACAGCAAGAATAGGGGATACATAGATCTTTTAGGTCGCACTGTAACATCACCACTACAAATACTGCATACATAGCGATGCGTAATTCAAAATTTTTCGCAAATAATTTTTAATTCATAATTTTAGCGTACTTTAGTTTAGTTGCATGAACAATCGAAGATTTGTGGAGCCTAGATTCTCATTTAATATTTAATTTCTTTTTCTCTTGGTTTTTAGGTCGTAAATATTGAAAACATGAATGAGTACTACGACATTCGCTTTATTGCAAAGCTTTTTCAAGTATATTGTTAGATATTAGAATATTTGATATTCCCGCCACACAATTGTGTACATATTTTTAATTACCCTTAACGCGCAGTCACTTTTATGTATGAGAGATTCATTATGGAAGATGTAATGAGATGATGAGACGTGTGTATACAGAGAGCAAAGTGAAGTTTATAATAAACAACGAAAGTAAAAAACACGAGTCGTTTTATTATAAACATTGTGTGGTCCTTCGAGCCGGATTGAAGAGCGGAGTTGTGTAAAAGTGTGTGAGAAGAAGGAAAAGCGACGTACCTAACCTGTGAGTACCTGTTCCTTTTGTAACTATATTTAGGCGGCCTCTATTTATAGTAATGTCAGCGAAATTAAAATTGTTGATAAAAAAAAGGGGTTCATTGATTAGTAGGGTAACTTTATTTCGAAAATATGTGAGTGAGATTTCGGAAAAAGAGGTAACAGAGAACGGTAGAGATGTTTGTCTTGAATTAGAGGAGAGAATAGATAAAATAGATGAGGTGGGTAAGGAATTTAACAAAATTGAGGAGGAAATTGAAAGTGTGTGTAATGAGGGTGATTTAGAGGGACATTTGTTCGAACGGCAAGCGTTTGAAAATGAATTCTTTAGTACTATATCAAAAGCAAAGGGGTTACTCATGCAATTGTCCGAACAATTCGTGAAAACGCGGCAAAATAGTGCAACGGAAAATAATTGGCGCGAACAAGAGAGTTTGTCTAGTGTAAAACTGCCTCAAATTCAGTTACCAACATTTAACGGTACATATGAGAAGTGGTTAGAGTTCAAGGACACATTTGAAAATTTGATTCATGTAAATCGGTCCATAAGTGACGTACAAAAATTCCACTATCTGAGATCGTGTGTAGATGGCAGTGCTTCCCAAATTATAAGGTCAATTGAATTTGGCGCAAAAAATTATAATATAGCGTGGGATATTTTATGTAAGAGGTTTGATAACAAAAGGCTCCTAATTCAAAATCATATAAAGGGAATTTATGATGTTGACCCGGTTAGCTATGAATCGGCGAGGAACTTAAGAGGTTTAACTGAAACTGTAATGAAACATTTAAAAGCATTAGAAAATATGGGGCACCCGGTCCAATACTGGGATTCGCTTATTATTTTTCATTTAACGACAAAATTAGACAAGGTAACACTAAGGGAATGGGAATGTTTTAAATCAAAAAATGAATTACCCGCGTTAAGTGATTTTAATGAGTTTATAAAGGGGAGGGCTGATTTATTAGAATCAATAGAAATGAATAATAAAAATAAAATAAAGGACAAGGGCAATATAACTAGACAGAAGGTTTTTGTGTCGGCAGTTAATAGTAGTGATGGCAAAAAATCGATTTCAAATAAATGTGTATTATGTAAGGCAAATCATGACTTAACTGGTTGTCAAAGATTTTTGGATTTAACAGTCAGCCAGCGTGTGACGTGTATAAAGCAAAATAAATTGTGTTTGTGTTGTTTTTATCAAATCACTTTAGTTATAATTGCAATGCCAAGAAATGCAATAAATGCAATTTAAATCATCATTATTTACTGCATTATAATAAAGAGAGTGAGTCGATACCTTCTAACAAATCTGAAGACGGGAGTTTGAATAATTCTCGAGAAGAGAAGGATGGAACGGGGATTCAAGCTACGGTAGCGTTATCCAGTCGGAATAGTACCGGACACCAGGTACTTTTATTGACACAGTGGTAGGTGTAGAGGATAATTCTGGTAACTTCCAAAATTGTAGAGTACTGCTAGATTGTGCATCAATGAGCAACTTTATTACTGAGAGAATGTGTGAGAAGTTGCTAGTACCTGTAGAGAATAACATGTCTGTAACTGGAATAGGGCATATTGCAGCAACGATAACAAAGAGATGTAATGTTAAAATTAAGTCCAACCACAGTGCTTGGAATACTACCATGAATTGCCTAGTCATTCCAAAAATAAGTGAGGAAATTCCTCTGTATGAAATCGACAAATCGAAGCTGGTGAATATTCCAAATGATATTCCGCTTGCTGATCCAGATTTTCATGAACCTGAGGAAATTGATCTGCTACTTGGGGCAAGTGTGTTTTGGTCACTTATAAAGAATGGGCAAAATAAGATTGCAAGGCTGTAGTCTTACATTGCAGAATACCCAGTTGGGATGGGTAGCAGCTGGCGAGATTGGTTATGGTAAGTTACCAGGCAAGAGAGAAAAAACTGTATGTAATCTTAGCATAGATATGGAGGTGCAAGAGCAGTTGGCCAAATTTTGGCAAATCGAAGAAACGAATGAACCAAGTGCGAAAAGAACTGCTGCACAAGATGAGTGCGAAAGGTTATTTACTTCTACAACGAGAAGAAATGAGGAAGGCAGGTTTGTGGTATCAATCCCTTTCAAGGAATCGGTGGATAAGTTATTAGAATCAAAGGAGAATGCATTATGTAGGTTGTATGCAGTAGAGAGGAAGTTTGTGAAGAATAGTGATTTAAAGAAACAATATTGTGACTTTCTCTTGGACTGTGAAAAAATGGGTCATATGAGTTTAGTACGAGAGGAAAAGAAGCCTGACAAATGCTATTATCTCCCCCACCATGGCGTGATTAATGAAAACAGCACCACCACGAAACTCCGGGTTGTGTTTGATGGATCAGCGCAACCTGAAGGAGGCGTATCATTAAACGAAATTCAGCATGTGGGACCTAAAATACAGGAGGATTTATTTACGATCTTATTAAGGTTTAGGCAGCATGAAGTCGCGGTGTGTGCAGATATTACCAAAATGTATCGGCAGATATTAGTGCAGGAAGACCAGCGACCACTGCAAAGAATTCTGTGGAGATGGGACCCATCTGAAGAAGTTAAAACTTATAATTTAAATACTGTCACTTTTGGATTAGCTTCGAGTCCATTCTTGGCAGTGCGCTGTTTAATTGAGTTGGCAAAGGAATTCCAAGAAATTCATCCTGAAGCAAGTAAGATTATTGAGAGAGATTTCTATGTAGATGACATGTTATCAGGAGCGAAAAGTGTAAAAGAGGTTGTAGACTTAAGTGTGAAAGTTTCGAAGATTTTAGCAACAGCAGGATTCGAATTAAGAAAATTTAATTCAAACAGAAAAGAAGTAGTCAGAGAACTACAAGGTGAAAATGAGTCTAAAGTTCTGAATCTAGGGCAAAACGAGAGAACAAAAACTTTAGGATTACATTGGACTTGCGACGAGGACACTTTGAGTTATAGTGTAGAAGCTTCGGAAGATGAAATTATAACCAAACGGAAAATGTTATCAGAAATATCACAGATTTTCGACCCATTAGGATTAGTGAGTGCATGTGTAATTGTTGTCAAAATTATGTTACAAAAGTTATGGCTTCTTAAATTATCCTGGGACGATGCGATCCCAGACGAATTGGCAAAAGAATGGATACGATTTAAGAGGAAGTTGATCATACTAAATACTGTCAAGATTCCAAGGCCCGTGTGTATCTATAACTCAGAAATTGTGGAGTTACACGGATTCTGCGACGCCTCATTGGATGCATATGGTGCGTCTATATACGTTAGGAGTAAAAGTGCTGATGGAAATGTGTGTGTGAATTTACTAGGTGCAAAGAGTAAGGTATCTCCAATAAAGGCCTTAACGGTGCCCAAATTAGAATTGAATGGAGCATTACTGCTTTCAAATTTATTGTCTATAGTAAATTCTGCCCTAACTATAGAAATAACTAGAACTGTGTTGTGGTGTGACTCAAAGGTAGTGTTAAGTTGGATTAAATCACCTGCAAAAGAATTTCAAGTGTTCGTAGCGAACCGTATATCACAAATTCAGAGATTAACACAACCGGAAATGTGGAATTATGTTAAATCTGAAGACAATCCTGCGGATATGGCATCAAGGGGAATCTTTCCGTCGAAACTTAAAAATAACTCATTTTGGTTTCATGGTCCTTCATGGCTCAATAAATCCGAAGATGTTGTGGGTGTAGAAAATGAAATTTTGACAGATTTACCAGAAAGAAAGAAAGGAGTTGTGGTGTATAAGGTTACTACGAAAGAAGAATTTTTTATGTTTACTAGATATTCTAGTTTTCAAAGGTTGAGGCGGGTATTTGCGTATTGTCTTAGATTTATTGCAAGGTGCAAGAGGAAAGGGGAAAAAGGAAGCATTGAACTTAAGTTGGCAGAGCTTGAAAAAGCAGACAGCATGTTAATAAGGATAGCCCAAGCTGAGTGTTTCTCAGACGAGTTAAAGTTGCTCAAAAAGGGCGAACCAATTAAAAGTGGATCTTTTTCTGGGTTAAATGCATTTATTGATGACGAAGGCTTGTTACGCGTGGGTGGATGGCTTCAGATGGCCAAAGTTATGTATGATACAAAACATCCCATATTATTAAGTTCAAAACATACACTTACGAAATTAATAACACGCGAATTTCATGAAAAATTGTTTCACGCGGGTCCTCTGTTGGTTTTAAGTTCTTTAAGGGAGAAATTTTGGCCTATCGGAGGCAGAAATCTAGTTCGGAAAATTGTTCGTGAATGTGTAGTATGTGCAAAGGTGGATCCTCAATCATATAAACTTCAAATGGGAAATTTACCAGCAGATAGATTAATACCTCAACCACCATTTTATATAACTGGAGTAGATTATGCGGGTCCATTTAATCTCAAAATTTCTCAGGGTCGAGGTATAAGAACTCATAAGGGTTATATCTGTTTATTTGTTTGTTTTGTTACGCGTTCTATTCATTTAGAAGCAGTAACTACGCTTTCAACTGATGGGTTTATTAGTTGTTTAAGACGATTCATAGCTAGGCGGGGAAAGCCGAGTAAGATCTATTCAGATAATGGAAGAAATTTTGTTGGTGCTAAGTCTGAGTTAAGGGAGTTGGGGAAATTTGTAGAGGATAACCATGATAAATTCAGCGAGTGGGGTAGTAATGAAAGTATTCAGTGGAGTTTCATTCCTTCGTGCTCACCTCATTTCGGCGGGTTGTGGGAAGCGGGCGTGAAATCTGTTAAATTTCATTTAAAGAGAGTTATGCGAGTATCTCATTTTACATATGAGGAATTTACAACTATTCTATGTCAAATAGAGGCTGTTCTAAATTCACGTCCCCTCACTCCGATGTCCTCCAATCCTGTGGATTTTGACGTATTAACCCCATCCCATTTCCTAATTGGAAGAAGACTAACCTCAATTCCGGAAAGGCCATTGTTGGAGACACCACAGAATAGACTGTCTCATTTTCAACGAATACAACAAATGTATCAAGAATTTTGGTCTCGATGGTCCCGAGAGTACATCACCGAATTACAGCAACGGGTGAAATGGAAGTGGAGCCGTAATCAGCTACAAGAAGGAACACTAGTGATGATCAAAGAAGATAATCTTCCACCATTATGCTGGCAATTGGGAAGAATAGTCAGTTTACATCCTGGACCAGATCAAATTGCTAGGGTGGCTACAGTGAAGACAGCAAATGGAACCATAAAGAGATCATTCAGCAAACTGTGTCCGTTGCCAGTGAATGTGTAACTCATAGTTGCCAAAGGCTAAGTTTGTGTTGTGCGCATTCTCGCACTCAGTTTTATATTTTGTTTTTACATTTTTGTTTGTTTGCAATTGAAAAGCTCAGTAATTTGTATGCACTGAATTCTTGCAAAATTTAAAGAATTGTTTCTTTTTCTTTTGAAAGGTATCCTTTCAAGGCGGGGGGTATGTTAGATATTAGAATATTTGATATTCCCGCCACACAATTGTGTACATATTTTTAATTACCCTTAACGCGCAGTCACTTTTATGTATGAGAGATTCATTATGGAAGATGTAATGAGATGATGAGACGTGTGTATACAGAGAGCAAAGTGAAGTTTATAATAAACAACGAAAGTAAAAAACACGAGTCGTTTTATTGTAAACATATATAAATATAAATGTAAAAAGTGTAAATTAAAAATAAAATGTTTTTGTTTAATAAATGATAAATTGTTTTGTTTACTATGATTTTGAATATATTATTATGTTTTATTTAAAAATTGTCATCATATATAGGGGTAAATATAATAATATGTAGCAGCTGTAATCTTATACAATCAAAAAGTCTTAATGCACAGGGGGTCTATCTGTAAGCATTAACGAGAAAAAAATATTTTATAAATGCCGTGGGTTAGAGCCGCACCTGTGCTTAACCTAAATGCTGTCCCGAATATACCCCCACATACCACTATCATTGAACCATTACCGCTGTTAGTTTTGTGTGGATCGCTGCTTGGAGTGCAAGCCACTTCGAACATTTTATTGAAATTCTTCCCCGTCTCGAAAAAACGATCCTTTTGAGGACCATCATGATTTCATATAAAGAAAATCGAAGCTTGATGCATCGGTAAAAGCGCGAGAATGTATAGATTCATTTTCGCGCGACATCATAGTAAAAAGGCGTGTTTGCAAATTTTCTGTATCTACATTTATTTCTGTGTAATTCGATTCAATTCAATTTGCGTTATATGATTAAATAAATCCAAAAGAAATAACTCAGATTCATGTGGTACCGTTTATTAACAACTAACTCTCGATTCAACAAAGTAAAAGAAAAATATTCACGTTTTTTGCAACTGCTGAAGTCGCATATCCGTTGAAACTAGAACGTCTTATCAGGATATTAAAAATAATACTTTGTTGACTTACGTAGAATGCTCTTAACAAAAAAGGAATGTTTATTTTATAAAAAGAAGAAATTTAAAATGCCTCAGTTTTGCTATTTTTACAAGGGCACACTGACCGATTGGCCTTTATTTATTCAGAATGACGTTAAATGAACTTACGGCATACCATTAATAATAATACTAAATGAGTGCAATGTACTCGTCTTTATATATAATACCACGTTTAGCTGGTGCTTCTCATGACGTTTCCTTGCATCAGGCCCGGACTAAAGAATTTTTAGCTCTAAATTTTACTTTTTTTTATTCTTTAATGACGAAACCCGGTTTCGGTGGGTTTGTGCTTTATATGTCGTGTAGTTAACACCCAAGCAAAATTTACTTTTTTATTTGATACACCCTGTATAACGTGTTTTTAAATTTTGTTCTTTGTTTAAAATTGTTACGTTGTTGAAATCAAAGGTATGATTTTGAGTTATTTCATGTTTTTTTAAAGCTGTAAGATTTTTCTTTATATTTGTGTCCTTTTATTCTGTTTTCCAAATATTGCATGGTTTCACCTATATATAGACCATTACAATTTTGACAGTCTATTTTAAAAACTATGTGTGATGTTTTACTTTTTTCAATTTTTGATTTTAATTTTAAATAGATTTGGTTTTGTAGTTTGTTTGTGTTTTGATAGGCAATTTTGTAATTACATGGTTTGAAAATTTGATTTATTTTTTCGGATAAATGTTAAACATAAGAAATTTTTATAAATTTTGTAATTGTTTGACTATTATTTATATTTTTTGTTGATTTATCATAAAAAAGAAAAAGTGAGTGTATTTTGTGTTGCATATTTCATTTGCTTAAAACTGCTGAATCATTGTATCGAGAAATTTTTATAATAATGTTTATTTTTGTATAAATTTTAGTTAAAGAGTTAATTGTTTAATTTATTTATTTTAGTGTTAAGTTTTTTTAAATTAATTTCATTCTTTTAGATGTCTAGCATTTGGCTAGATCTATTTAGCGCCTATTCTATTAGAATTTGTCGGTGAATTGTACGATTGCGTTGTACGCAGCGGTTGAGATATTTCAACCAGTTCCTTGGTAGACGCTAGCATCAGTACATGTATTTTTATTTTCATTGCTGCCATTTTGTTTTTCATTTTTATTTCGTGATTTGATTCGCGTTAATTGTTTTATTCTGTCCATCAAGGAATTCTTTATAATAGTTATTATTATATTGATGTGTGCACATTATAGATATAAGATCATTTATTATTTTTGTTCGGGAAGATATTTTAGTTTAAAGAGTTAATTTTTTGTTATTCAATTTTGCTGTTTCGTTTTCAATTATCAATCACCTCGGTTTGGGCGAGTAGAAGCTTTGTGCTTGCATTTAATTTTTTTTCCTTTTGTTATTTACCAGATTTTGTCCACGTTTAATTTAGTTTGTGTTAATTTGAAACCACGTGGATTTTATTGAAAAAAAGAATTATCTTCCTGAACAAACAAATCTTTTGCTTTGATATAGGAAATAGCATTTTCCTATTGTAATTTAGAATCGAGTGCAGTTTTTAAATTTAGGCCAGAACCCTCTGTTCTCGGTTTTTTTTTCTGCATATTGTAATTAACTTTTATTTTTCTTTTTTTGAATAAATTTTGATTCTTACTTAACGTTGTTGAGTTAAATTAAATGAGTAAAATTTTTGGGGTAATTAAGGAAGTCAGATAACTTTCACCCACAATTTACTTGTCGTGATTAGTTTCAAGTTTTAATTCGCGAGGGTAACTCTGAGATTAATTGTTCTTTTGCGCCCTTTAAGATTTTATCCATTGGCTAGCTAATTTAATTTTTCATTATTTCAATTGAGTCAGTACACAGCGGTACGTACTGTACGTATACACGAGAATAAGGTAGCTCAAAATTAGTATTATGATATGATATATGCTAGAAGAAATACTAATGAATCATTGATTCCACACCCAATATCAAAGAGATAATAATATATAGGAATGACTACCTGTTAGCTACTACTCAAATTATAGTTTTACTAAATAATAATTTATTAGGTGATGTGACAGGAAAATGTAAAATCAATTTTTGCTCAGCATGGAATACCGGAAATTTTAATTTCTGAGGGCGGCCCTCAGTTTACCTGAAAATAATTTCACGAACTGAGAAAAGAAGGGAAATTCCAACACCACATGTCATCAGCAATAAAAGGGTCAAGCGGAAAGGTCAATACTAACGCTTAAAAATATAATAAAGAAACAACAGAAGACAAAGGTGAGATATATTTGGGACTCCTTACATATAGAATTACACCAATATATAACTCATTAATGTCTAGATATCTACGGGATCGAATTCCAGTACATAATGAGAAACTAGAACCAGGAATATAGTCAAGTCAAATGTATTATTTCAAGAAAGGATGCAAAAGTAGAACAGAATTTAAATTAAACGAATATGTAAGATATCAACAGCCAATTACAAAACAATGGAAAGCAGGCAAAATAACTAGGAGCATATCTGACAATACATATGAAGTCTAGAAGCAAAATGGAGGAAGAATAAATAGAAATAGAAAATTCTTAAGAACTGTACAAAGAAATACAGGAAACTGACACGTGACATATTAGAGTGTAAGATTTCGACTTACAGAAACATTAAGAAATACGTAATATAGAAACAAGAAACGAGACACCAATAAATAACGAGATGTTAAGTGTCATATTTTGTATGTATTAGTTATTAATGTACTCTGGTGATTGGCTGCAGTGACAAATAAAGTCAGTTACGCTTGTGTCGTCACCAGAATATGATTTTGTTGATCCCTTAATAGTGAGTATTCTGTGGAGAATAGTCTGATAGAGAGAGATAACCATACATAAAAAATGAAATGGAGCTATATTAGTACCGCAACGAGAAATAGAGAGCGTCTTAATAGTTTTTCTTGTCCATTAAACCATTGGGACCCTTTTGCCCCGCGATGACATACAAATGTCAAAATGTGACGATCGCCGTCAACACCTTCAAGTGAGGTAAAACTTTAAACAAATGGTACAATGAGCACCTTGCTCAAGTGCCCGGACATCAAGTGCTCACCCTAACTTGAATGAATGAATGAACTTAACAAGTGAGGTTGTAGTTTTATATCTTTACTTTTTTGATATTTTACTTTTACAATCTTTTCAAATCTCCATTTTGGTCTTTCAAAAGAAAGCACATTCGTTTTTTTTTTTAGGTTTGGATATACAAATTGGATATGAAATCAGAAAAACACTTTTGTCACAATATCCTAGTACTTGCACCATATTCATTAACTTCTTAGTAGTTAGTTATTTTCATTAAACACGATTAAACGTCAAAAAACACTGTTTTGTGATATTGTCTTTTGAAATTAAAAATACAACCAGAATCATGAAAAGATAATGAAAACGCAAAAAATAAATAACACAAGGGGATAGGAATAGGAGATGCCTAACAAAAATCGAAGCATTTATTAATAGAAATTTAATGATGTAAATGTATACAGGTGTTCCATTAAAAAAAGAGATATCCCTAATTAATTTAACGAGTTTGCCTAACATGCCTAAGGTATGTTACACATCTTGTTCTCCATTTTTACCAACTTCAAAGCTTGTTTATTGAACTTGTCATTATAGTGCTCAGAACATGTTTCTAGATTTCCTTTCATTCTCATTTGTATCTAATTATTTTTATCTCTTATTGTTTTTATTTTCTTTCAATCTTCTAGTTTTTGTCTAGATTTTTGAATCTCATGAATTTATAACGGTATTGATTGTTTTCAATCATTTCACTCTAACAAATACTATATTTTACGCTCTCTTTGCAGTTTTTTTTTATTGTATATATGAACCTATATATTTATTAATATATATATATATATATTTATTTCCCATTATAAATTATACATAGTTATATACAAATATTCTGTTAAAAAATGAAAAATGGAAACCCCAAGGCGAAGTTTAGCGGCTGAACTTGTCAGCAGCCATTCTTCCACTTAACCTTGATATAAGGAAACAATTTAATAAAAACTCTAATGCCTATAATTACTTAACCTAATTCCGTTAAAAAAAATAAAAGAAAAAAACAACAAGAAAGCAAAACTGAAAAGAAAATGACTGCATACACTAGAAATTAAAGTTATGTAATTCTCCTTACACTAATCCAATGCTAGAGCATAGGTATTAAGTAGCTGCCGCTCCCAAACAAGATCTCTTAGTAATTTTTTAAACGTAGGCAGAGGCCTGTCCCTGATATAGGTTGGTATAGCGTTATAAACTTTATATACAGCAAAAGAAAATGAGCGTCGAAAAAGAGCGGTTCTATGCAGCGGTGGTGTAATTCTACCCCTAAATCTAACATTTAAGTTATGTACATCAGTACGGAAGGTAATTTTTTGATATAAATATGGCGGTCTTGTTGTGGTGATCAGAACATGATACATACACGATGCTTTCAATAGTATACGATTTCGCATATTCAACCAACGACATTCTTTGAAAGCATGGGATATGTGGTCATATTTTCTAATATTATAAATGAATCGAATACAAGCATTTTGTATCCGCTGTATCCTATCCATAGTACTAACATCAAGACAAGGTCCGTATAAGGTGGAGCAGTACATAAAGTGAGACAAAACTAGCGAGTCACACAGAAGGCGTTTTAGATCTCTGCGTAAATATCCACGGTGGGAATAAAGTATTCTCAGATTACTATATGCGCGCTGAACATACATAGATATTTGTTGCCTGAATCTAAAAGTATTGTCAATAGTCAAACCCAGGCTAATTGCTTCTGTGACGACCGGTATAGGATTATTGCCTATATGCAGATTTACAACATTTTTAAGGTTCTCACACAATCGTTTATTACCAAGAAGCAACACAGCCGACTTCGATGAATTAAGAGAGAGTGAATGCCGAGAACATGCGGACGACATAACATTCATATCACTTTGAATATCCTCTAGTGCATGTAAACTAGAGTCACCTGAAAAAGAGTGGTAAATTTGCGTATCATCAGCGTACATATGTATAGAACATGTAGAAATATTAGAGAAAAGATCACATGTGTATATCGAAAATAGTAAAGGTCCTAAAATAGAACCCTGCGGCACGCCAGACGACAGTAAAGCATTAGAAGAAAAGATATTATCTATTTTTACACATTGTGATCTGTTAGATAAAAAGGAGCCAATAAGAGATATGGAATCATTTGAAAGACCGATAAAGTGAAGAATCGACAGCAAAACATCATGATTCACAGTATCGAATGCTTTTGACAAGTCTAAAAGCACCAAAGTCGAAACAGCACCCCCATCTGCAGCTCTCAACAGATCATCCGTGACCTTTAATAGAGCCGATTCACAGCTATAGTCAGAACGAAATCCGGATTGATATGACGGTAAAATATTATTTTGAGTGGCATGATGAGCCAGTTGCTTATGGATCAGTCTTTCAAAAACTTTGGAGAGAACTGGAAGCAAACTGATCGGCCTTAAATCAGAGCAAGACTGCGGGTTCTGTTTCTTCGGGCAAAGGTATTACTACTGCTTGCTTCCAAGCAGTAGGAAATACATTTTCTAATATACATGTATTTATTATGTGAACGATAAATTTTAAAATGTATAGACAACAGAGTTTAATCATATCAATCGTAAGATTATCGGAGCCTGAAGATCTGGAAGATATATCAGATATAATTCCAGCAACTTCCGCTTCACTAGTTAGTTGAAATTTGAAATCGTCAGCAATATCGTCTTTTGTATGTGTTCTATAATAGCTTAACAGATCAGCATCAGCGCCAGATAACTCAGTAGCGGAGTTAATAAAGTGATGGTTAACTAACTGCGGATCTTGTAGATGTAAGGGTAACATATTCCGAGCATTCGGTAATACATTCAGTGATCTTAATTCTCTCCATACATACCGACTATTGCCAAAATTAGCGAGGTGACTATAAAAAGCTCTCTTCTCACGAGTAATTGCTGACTTCGTGTAATTTCTCAATTGTTTATAGTAACGCCAATCATTAGGTTCATATAATATAATAAACGCACACACTTTGTATTGATAAAAGTGTTTGTTGGACGAATTTTAATAAAATAATTATTGAATTAATGTATTTTTGTACCACATCGTATTTCCTATTACGTCGTTCTTTCTACAGATATCCATCTTTATTTATAATTTTCTTGCCATGCCTTTCCATGCAATTTTGAAGAAAGATTTTAATATTAGTTTGAATTTACTACGCCAATTACAAATATAATTGATGAAACGCTATATACTATAACATCATTAAAAGAAAAATTTATTCATTATGAGCTACATTGCCAAAACAGAAGAAATTTAAACATATGAAGAATTTTGAAAGATCAATTGTAAAACAACTGAACATAAATAAGGAAAATAATTTACTTAGTAATATCTAACCTACCTTGGGAGAAATAAGAAAATTAAGAAGAATTTATTGCAGTTTCACAATATCCTTTTCATTGATGAATATTAAAACTTAACGTGGCGTGCAAAATGCAGATATTCATTAAGACAAAATAAATAATTAAAAACTAATTCATTATAAGGTATGTATATCCCGGAAAAACATTCATAGTGTTATTAATATTTTAGCACATCCTTTTTAATTCATTCTATACTGATTTTTTTACTGGGTGATACATATAGGAAAATACATACCTACTGCTGTGGTCTGGCACACCGGTCGTTGTAAATTCAGTGATCATATTTTATGATCTGTCTTTATCAATGTTTCGGGCAAATTTTTTCAGAAATTTCATATTGTTTTATTTTGTATAAGATTTAGTTAATGTTTTGGATTGATTAATTTATTTATTTCAATGTTCAGTTTGTTTAAATTAATTTCACTTTTTAATTTGTTAGCATTTGCTCATGTAGCTCATGTCCTTCTTAGAAGTTTTCTTCTTCTATGATCTTTTGTCGTAGCGCACGCAGCTGTAGAATTTTATATGCATACGACGGTTTAGCAGGGCAAGGCAGTTCTTTGAAAGATGCCGTGTAAGTACATGTAAATTTACTTTCATTGTTGCCATTTTGGTATTTCATTTTTATTGAAAGATTTGTTTTGTTAATTTTGAATTTATTTCATCCATCAAGGAACTCGCTATATAATAATTGTTGTTATATTGTTGTGTACACAATTTAGGTATAAGATCAGTTATTATTTTAGTTCTGGAAGATATATTTAGTTTAAAGAGTTAATTTTTCGATTTTTTTATACTTTGCTGTTTTGTAATTATTTACTAATCACCTCGGGTTGGGTGAATAGAAGCATTGTACTTGTATTTAAATTTTCTGGTGCAAATTTACTTGAATTCTCCACGTTTAATTTAGTTTATTTAATTTTGAAACCACGTGGATTTTTGTGTAAAAAAGGACTATCTTCCTGAACTATTTTACCTTTTTGCTTTGATAAAGGAATTTGCATTGTCCTTTAGTAAAATTAGAATCCTAAGGCAGTTTTGATTTCGACCAGGACCTTTTGTCCAAGGTTTTTTTTTCTGCGTAATTGTATTTAACAATTTTTTTTCTTTTTTTTTTAAACAATAAATAATTATTGATTGTTATTAACGTCATTCTAAATTCTGTTCTTTTATTTTTGATTAAACCTTTTTCATTTTTGGAGTATTAAAGAAAGTCAGATTTCTTTCTCTCACAATTTACTTTTCGTTCAAGTTTTAATTTGCGAGGGTAACCTTGAGTTTAATTGTTCTTTTGCGCCCTTTTAAATTTTTATTCGCTGGGCTAGTTAATTGAATTTTCATTTTTACTTTTCATTGTGCATTTTCTCTGGTACCTTCAGTACACAGCAATACTTATTGTATTTCCATATTTATCATAAATAAATCCCAATTCTTTTAATAAATTCAATTTGACTTGGAATCCAACTTTTTTTACTTAAACATAATGTTGAACTGCTGTTAGAGTGAACGGTTTCTTATAAAAGACACATC
Source organism: Protaetia brevitarsis (assembly GCA_004143645.1). Taxonomy (NCBI): domain Eukaryota; kingdom Metazoa; phylum Arthropoda; class Insecta; order Coleoptera; family Scarabaeidae; genus Protaetia; species Protaetia brevitarsis. The sequence goes on along the minus strand of RXPK01000314.1, from coordinate 850,699 downwards.
AGTGTCATAACTACCGGGTTTATTGCTTGTTTCTCAGCAAACGGTATAATAACCACCATAAAGTTGTTGACTAATTGATATGATAAGACTGGCGAGAGTAATCGGCGTATCAAAAAAAAAAAAAAAAACCACAGCCCAACTGTCTGAACTACATCATTATTATACCTAATTATTTTCCTGCAAAATATCGTCATTGGAGTTAGATAATGTTGTTCCACAGAATTGTATAGTATATTTAACAGCAATTTCTAACTCACAACTCTATCAATAGAGTGATAAATTTACTATCCGTATTGCTGCCCCTGTATATTGCTTGCTTACATTTTTAACTGCGATAAATTAAGCAATATTAAAAATAATGTTAATTTGCTTTTTCTGCGAACATAGTCGGTCGAATAATTCCCCGAATTTTGAATGCAAGCAAAGTGCAATGGCTCGTTTGTTTTTCTGGGAATGACTGCAGTCAACAAGTAGTGGGAATTAATAGGAAAATATTAGGTTTCACCCCTTCTTCTTATCTGCATGTAAGCTGTAATAAAGAACGAACGAATTGCATTTTTACAAAAATAGAAAGTATAATTACTAAATATGAGTGTCGGTAATTATAAACACCAATCGAATGCAGCTAAACGCAAAAAGAAACCTGACGTTGAAGAAAGAAACAGTAAACTTCCAAAAATAGATACATTTTTCACCATTGCTTTACCAAATTTGATTCCATCTACATCTACAAGTGAACTACCTTTAATGAACAGATTAACACGGTTGTCAGTGAGGATGAATGTGAACAAGGAACAAAGGAATCTTACGAAAATAACATTTATTTAAACTGCGTAATTGATAAGCCTGTAAGTTCACACATTGCTGGAAACGCGTATTTTAACTATTTACTTGAAGTTCTATTTGTAGTATGCTAATGAAAAGTAACGAATAGAAATTAAAAAAACTTCAGATAATCTTACAAATATTATTATTAAGTCGTTTAGCGAAGTAAACATAAAAAAATTGCGCGGTCAAAGATTTGATGGTGCGGCAAATATGAGCGCCATATATAATGGTGTTCAAGCTCAAATTTTAAGGTTGGTAAGAAATGCTCCTTTTGTGCACTATACTGCACATAATTTAAACCTAATATTGAATGATTCAGTTAGTAATGTAGCAAAAATTAGGAATTTTTACGATTTTGTTAACAATGTGTAGATATAAATAAAGAACGTTCTAACTATGTAGGACAAAATTAGAACAAAATTCACTGATATTTTTAAAAATGCAATGATAATCGGGGTTTTATTTCTAAGAAAACAAACTTGAACACGAAACGTCCTGTACAAATTCCCATAATTTCACGTTTTAGAAAAATCATAATCCTACAGCAAATTATAAAAACTTTTTTTTATCCCTTACTGTTATAGCGGAATTTCCTGTCAGTGAAACATCCTGTGTATACTCGCGGTATTGCTCTTTTCCCAAAACCGATAACCCGAAAATGTTTATGTATTCCTGATAGCGGTGGCTAACTATTACGTCTGTAATATATATACATATATTACTATATAGCCAATTTACATTTGTCACTGGTTGTTGTTGCGGCCTTACTTTATAGGCTACAAGTGTTTTGTTTGCAGTTCATGTGAGAAAGATGAATATGGTACGAAAATTATTTTTAGCTAAATATGCAACTATAAAGGTAAGTTTTGGTTGTATTTTAAATTTAGAAAGTAAGAAGAAAGAATCGACCGCTTAGGAGAATATACTCATTAATATCGTCAACTAAGGTAACTTTGTCACATTAGCTTATATCGCCTAAATGTTTCTGCTACTGGAAACTGTTGAAAAGGAAAAAGTAATAAATAATAAGTATTTAAAACAAAACACAGAGGAGTACCTAATGTAACCAAATTTTGAAGTTTCCAATATGCTTTTTGTTCTTAATTTAAAATTTAGAATAAAACTACCCGCGTTTGGGGTAACTGTCCCCTTGAAGCGTATATTTGCAGTACATTAAACAGCTTGGGTCAATGATAAACTAATTTAGAAGTTTTCATAGACGCCCTTCGCAGAGAAAAAGTGCACTCACATATACTGTTGTTAAAAAAATATTTTATTCTAATGCCACACTTAAAAGCAAACGATTATAGCATTAATTAATATATTACTTCTACTTAATAATTAATTTAATATATTTTTGGTACTCCCAATCAACTAAATATTTATTTGAGTATTAATTGTATAGTTATAGAATTATATTATATATTGCAAATATGGTTTAATTCAACAAAGATATTTTACATTGCGAATAATATCGATTGTTTTCAAAAGCTGCACTTTTTCATGAGGGAGCAATATTTGTCTTAAGTATTTTTTTTCTTATACTTTTTTATATATAATAAATATCTTTTGCCCCTATTTAGAACAACAATTCATTAAGATTAATGCATATTTATTAACGTACAAGAAATAATCTTTTCCTCAGTTCGCACGTAATAACCTCAATGACTTTTTAGGAGTGTTAGTAAATTGCCTCCCTACAGGTAGGTTTAGGTTAGGTATTGGTTTCATAAATAGATAAACTGCCTCCCAAACCTTTGTAATCGTAAGCTCCAACCATTATTGTTTTATTATTTATCAACTGGCACCCAATTTACACATCTATATTAGGTAGCTAAAAATTGGTGGGGCAATTTAACGATTATTGATAGTTGCTCTTTATCTCGGGAGGCAATATACCTGTACCCCTTTTTAGAATAATGCTGCATAAATTTTGGATTGGAGAACACTGTCTGTGCGGTCATTTATCCTGGTTTTGTCTTTCTTTATATAAATAATTGCTAAAATGTTTGAAGTGTAGTAGTTTTTTTTCCATTAGCTACGATTGTTACCTTATTAAAATAAAATTGGTTTTATGTTATAAATACAGCCCATAATTATTGTGGATTTATTTTTTTCTTCATTTTATTGGGTCCGTTTTTTGAATTATAAATTGCATCTTTCTAATATTGATACAGTTTTATTATACCATGATGTGGTAATAACATTGTTGTTTGTAATGGACTGTAATGTCAAAATGTATGTTTTTGTTATTTTTTAATAAATAATAATAATAATAATAATAATAATAATAATTTTTTTCTCGTGCGAGGTGAAAATGCATTTACGCACGAAGGGCTGGGCTCCTTCAAAAGAAGACTACCAGCTAAAAACACCCGCCGTCTCCTAGACACCAGCCCGGGACCGTTTAGCACATAACTTCGGGCTGGGTCTGTTAATTTGGCTGTATAGAGGCCACACACCAACGTAAGGTTCAAAAGGGAGCCGACATACACAACGAGTAAATATATAAATTCATAAATTCATAAATCAATAAATAAATAAATAAACACATATAATAAATACTACTATTCATATCACAGTTATGCGATCTAAGTCGCCCTTCTTGATACTCATACTCAGAGCTCACCAATATCTGCCTGGAGTTCCATTCTATCCTCCGCCCATCTCACACAGGAGAAAAATGTGTGGTGGGCGTCATCTGTTTCACCGGGGCAGTAAAAGGCATATCCCAGAGTCCGTTTTCCCCATGCGGTGGAGATAGGACCTGAAATAGCCGTGGCCAGTCAGGAACTGGGTGAAATAGTAGTCCACCTCACTATGACCTCTCTTAATCCAAGGACGGAGTAGCGGAATTAACTTCGCGGTCCACCGTCCTCTTTCCTCCGTCGCCCAGTGTCGTTTCCAAGCAATATACCTAATTTCGGAGCGATGGAGGAGTTTGTTGTAATCAAAGTGCAACAATGGAACCTGGAAAAGCTACTGGATGTGTTTAAAGGTAAGACAAATTGAAAGTTTAATATTATAGCATGGCGTAAGCAGACACATATGTAAACGTATTTGTCTTAGCTGAAAACGATATAAATTTAATTTAATCCAACAATAAGTAAATATTTCTACTAGTGGCTGTATCTTGCTGGGTGTGTAACTTATAGTGGATGATGGTTCAAATTTTACTAAAAATATTTCTTAAGAATAACTAAGAGTATGTCTACGCTATTTCCAATTGTTTATGATAGAGAACACATTCGTGTTATCTAATTTAACTTATTTTTGTTTTAGATAACGAAGTAAATGAAGAATGCTTCAAGAATTTAACTTCAGATGACATTAAGGAGCTTCTCTTGTATTGGGTGTTCGAAAACTAATCGAAGCCAAGTTCAAGGAATACTTTTCAATTTTACAGGTATCTTCTGAACTCTATAAGTAAACACAGTTTAGGTCACCAAACCAGAGTCATGTCATATGCGCCTGCACATCATACCACGAGTTATTGTTGATTTGCTGATTGTTAAATGGTGTGTTGTTGAAGTTTTTTTTTTTTTTGCATGTATAAAAAATATATTTACATGTCATATGTTTATCACACTGTTATATATTATTTATTCATATATGAATAAAATTTTGCATTTAAATGCGTTATTATTGATACAATACCTAGTACTCCTTACTATAAAATTGTAGTGTTATCTGAAACAATACTGTTGTATGATTTCACACAGAAGTGTAGTAAATAGCAAGAAAATTTATATTAAATTTTACTTCCTAATAAGGTGATTTTTCGTACAATATCTGTAACTAGAATGCACACATTATTGTGTCAACGCTTGGAATAGATTTTTCAGTAATTTTTACAACAATATTGTATTCAATAGGAATACAATGCGTTAACTACAATCGTGTGATAAAAATTTAGATATATTTACGCTTCACTGTTGGACGAAAATTGTAGTAAGAATTTTTATTATTGTTCGAAATAGAAAGGTTTTTCTCTTTCAAAAAAAAATTATTCGTTCTATGTTGGGTGTGTCGTCGTTTGTTTCTTGCCGTTTACTATTTGAACAACTTGGTATTCTGCCGTTAGCCTCCCTGTACATATATGAAATATTAGTGTTTTTAAAAAATAATGAACAGAATTTTAAAAGGAACTCAGACATTTACAAAGACATGACAACGCGCAGCAGAGATAATAAAAGTGTACCATTTCACAATACAGCGGCTTTCGAATTAAGTCCTGAATATAAAGGAATCATGCTATATAATAAATTACCAAACACTATAAAAAAACTGCAACCCGTATTCCTGAGTTCAAATTTAAATTAAAACAATATCTAAGCGCTCATAACTTTTATGATATTCAGGAATATTTAGATTTTCAATCCTAAAATATGCCATTGTATTTATTGTATTGACAATGTCCATGTTCTGTCTTAGAGCTATGACAATATATTATTATTATTATTATTAAATTTTTATACAATGTCGCTGCAGTTTCGTACACCATAGTTAGTACACAAAGAAAGCAATACATTGTTAGAAAATATTGTGAAATGTTTTACAATATTTACAACTAGTAAATATAATAAATTGCATATGATGAAGTGGTAAAAAGTTATAAATAATTTTTATACTGAGAAACTTTACAGCACTCGAACAATAATTCACGGATCGAATTAATAATTAATTAATTGTAATTGCAATATTCTGATTTCCGCTAATGTTAAGAAGGACGTCGGTCTGCCAAGATCTTGCACATGCCTCACAATTTACGAATTGCTGTTTCTGAAGCAAAAAAACTATTGTTAAGACGTACATCGGCCTGTCGACATGGTAGTAATAATTATATCCGCTAACTGCCAACATCTTCGACATCCCCCAAGATCTACGTATTTTCCTTAATGAAATCATTTATTATTAATTTAACATATCCATTAATTTCACTTAAACAATAAGTACTCTTCAATGAACAAAATGAATATTATTAAGAAATAAGGATTACGCTAGGCACAATTGTAGTTAATTTAATGTAATGATTATGTTTAAATTACTTTTCTTTCAAATCTAGCCTACACTTTTGTAAACAGGTTCTCTGATCTAAACATTATTTTTTATGTCGAAGTTTTCTACCGATATAGTTACGTTCAATAGATATATGTGTCACAGCCATTGTTGTAAAGGTGGCGCTTCTCGTATTTCACTCAAACACGGTTATAAAATGTTTATTTGGAGCATTTACCAGCAAAATATCGTATTCCTGCGAAGAAGAATTCGCAAACGTCATATACAGAACAAAATAAATTAATTAGATCAAGACTTCCCAAATTGAGGATCCTTTATTCCTTGACACAACAGTCTAGCTTTACTGTACGTAAAATCCTACTGAAAATTCAATATTGCATTTACGGCTAGCTATATGCAGTTTATGTTCCTTTTATAGGCAGGTTGTGTCAATAAATTGTGCAACAAAAATATACATTATGTTTCAAAACAACACATAATACAGTAAGTAATTATTCACAACTAGGTATATTAATTATAACAACAGCGTAGCTAATCCGTACGGAAAATCTTAATGTCAGTTCACTACACGGACTTGTAATAGTAGCAAAAATACTGTAAATATTTTGACGATTAGTTGCAACTATTACCACTGCCTATATGTACTATTTGTAACAAGTGATCAATCCTTAATGCTACTGCAATATATAGGGCTATGTCAACATAAACTGTATAACAAAAGTGTGGGGAGTAAGCATAAACCTTACACTGGGAGGGCCTGGAAAGAAGACCCAGACCTTGTTACTGATAGCCGGAAGATTATTATTATCGTTCTGAGTGCTGAAAAAGTAGCCTCCACGTTTCCTTAATTCCGACAGCCGTGCTATCTTCACGCGGCTGCACCCTTTTCACACATCAACAGTAGATAAATCATCTTTATCGTTATGTTGACGGTGTACTGATGAATCGAAATACTATTTAGTTGTATTATAGGTATTTCATTTTGTTTGGTACTTGTTTCTAGTTCTATATATGTATTATTTAATTTCAGATTAGTAGCACTGATTTACGTTGTGTATTGTTATGAACTCCTCTGCAAAACATGTATATGATGTATAATAAAAAAAAATTATACACCTAAACACTACAGAAGGAGCACTTGCTAGATATCCTCTGCATCCTCTGCAATGGGCATACCAAAGGGGCAAATCAGGAGTGCCCTGCATAGTTTGACGGAAGGACTCGAAAGGAGCCTACATCAAAAGGAAGTTGCCCTTGCAGTACGTTTAGACGAGAGTGCCTTTGATAAAACATCAACGCCCTCGATCAACCGATCTTTAATGGACCGGAACATTGACCACACGACTAGCAGATGGGTTGACTGCATGCTAAGAGGAAGAGTGGTCTATGCCAAGATATTAGATAAAAATATCGCCATGTCTCTGATTTGGGTGCCTGGACATGAGAATATAAAGGGCAATGTAATAGCCGACGAACTAGCCAAGAAGGGCTCTAAGAGACACTTCATGGGTCTAAAGCCCGTGTGTGGGATTACTAAGGATTCCGCAAGGAGGAAAATCTGGACCTGGTTAGATAAGGTACAAAAAAAAATGAATGAATGAAAAATGAATGAATGTATATAATGTATAAGCAGCAAAAATATATAATTATTATTCAAAGATATAAAGATATGATTATTTTCAAATTTATTTTTAATTTGGCACGGCTTCTTTTAGTTAATATCGACAGCTTTACTAAATATGTGTGTGTTTTTTTATTCATAATGATTGTTTTCATATCTAGTTTTAATTTGCCGCGCCTTCTTTTTTCGATATTAACATATATATTGCAATGGATTGCATGCTCGATACTATTTAAATGTAAAGTTACTATTTTACTTAGTAATATTTTAAAACTAATTAGATATAACAGAAAAAAAAGGATATAAAATGTAGTAGCAGACAGCCAGACAATGTCCAGGCGATGTAGGAAATCTCTGCATTTGGCAAGTCCTTCAAAGCATTTTCCTTTAGAATATTCCATTCAGAAAGTAAAGATGATCAGCAGTGATAGACCTACACATCGAAAATGAATGTTAGAATTTGAAAAGTATATTTTTACAATAGATATTGACAGATCAAATTCGGATCCAAGTTCAATTCAAATGAACATTCTTATTATTTTTATAGCGTATTTATGTCATTTAAATTTAGTTTAATAATGTTTCTATTGCTTTGATATGTCAACAGAAAGACATGGGAAATTGCTGGAAATTGGGAAGAAGGGATAGAAAGTCAAATTTGTTAACCCAAAACATATCTTTATTTGCTTATTTTTTTTGTTTACAGAAACATATTCTTTCAATATTTTCATTATTTCTTAGTTGCGTTTCGGTATGTATTGTATACAAAGGTTTTTATACGTACCCAATCGGATTCTACAAACAAATTGGAGTTTTCTTTCACAAATTCTATGCATTCATTTTTCTTTGGAGAAATACTATTTTTCACATGCTTCTTGAAATATTTCAGCACGGCCTCCTTTTGATTTTTTCGCCATCTCATATGCTGGATTTTTTTTGATTCATTTATTTTACATCGTTTTAACGCATACATTTTCACAGGTACTTCTAGAATTGGTATTAAAAACCTTAAAATGTATTTTACGTTTTATTAACAGAAATTGTATATTAAATAAAAATATTACAAAAAAAGAAGCTTTAAAAGAATTAAGGATCAGCCCTTTCTTTTCAAATCATTGCTGATTCAATGATAACACGTCTACAATTAACTTACTTAATTATATTATAAAAATATTCTTACATTCATATTAAAAGTATCTAAGTCATCTGCTTCATTTAAAAAAGTTGAAATTATATCACGTGATATATTTTCTGATGAAAAAATGGAAGGAGGTACATACTCAGTACCACTGGGATAATTATCATTATCATCAAAGTCATCGATGTCATTTTTATATGTTTCTGAACATTCACGAAATATATGTTTTTTTATTTATGAGATTGACATTATATAATTATACATAATACGAAACGAAATATAAAAAAAAAAAACATTTTAGACTGAATAGCACCAACCTCACACATCTATTAAAATGCAAGGTGGTATATAACTATTCCACAATCTAAACAGTAACAATAATAACAGAATATTTTTCCGAATATTTGCTAAATACAAAAGCAGACTCATCGACAAAAAAATATTTGTATTTAACTTTCAATGAACTCGTAATGACAGAATTTCCATTTCTTGAGAACAAACTATTTTTATATGATTACTACAAATTAACGTAATCTGTATATATCCAAATCGCAACAAATATCTGTTATTTATCTTCTAACGATTCATTCTCCTGCGTAATTTACTCACACTACACTTTTTCTCTGCACTACACATACGCACATTCAGCATCTGCACCATTAATTCCATACGAGTTCAAAAGTACGACCGTTACGAGTACGACATAGACATCAATGTAAATATGATATAGCGTATTTCCATGTTAAATAAAAAGATTAAATTACGTACATAAAATTAAATAAAAAGATTTTGAACGTTATTATATTGTTTCCCCTATATGCACAACAATATCATGGCATTAAATGTTAACTGTATTCCAGAAATAATTAATAAGAAAAATAAATAAAACAAAATTCTGACTTTCTGTCGCTATCTGTATCATTATTCGATGTATTTGCTAATTGAACTATTATCCTTCCTCAATTCATATTTATCAATCAACTTCAAAACACTGGTATATTAATTTAAATCGCATCAGTCTATCGGTTTCCGTGCACACCACCTAACGATCTGATTATACAGGGTGTATCAGATATAGAGGTAAATATAATAATATGTAGCAGCTGTAATCATATACAATCAAAAAAGTCTTAATGCACAGGGGGTCTATCTGTAAGCGTTAACGAGAAAAAATATTTTATAAATGCCGTGGGCTAGAGCCGCACCTGTGCCCAACCTAAATGCTGTTCCGAGTATACCCCCACATAACACCGCCATTCAGCCATTACCGCTGTTAGTTTTGTGTGGATCGCCGCTTGGAGTGCAAGCCACTTCGAACATTTTATTTAAATTCTTCCCGTCTCGAAAAAACGATCCTTTTCAGAACCGTTATAATTTCATATAAAGAAAATCGAAGCTTGATGCATCGGCAAAAGCACGGGAATGTATAGATTAATTTTCGCGCGATATCATAGTACAAAGGCGTGTTTGCAAATTTTCTGTATCTACATTTATTTCTGTGTAATTTGATTCAATTCATTTTGCGTTATATGATTAAATAAATCCAAAAGAAATAACTCAGATTCATGTGGTACCGTTTATTAACAACTAACTCTCGATTCGACAAAGCAAAAGAAAAATATTTACGTTTTTTGTAACTACGGAAGTCGCATATCAGGCGAAACTCGAACGTCTTAACAGTATATTAAAAATAATACTTTGTAGACTTACGTCGTTGCGTAGAATGCTCTTAACAAAAAAGGAGTGTTTATTTTATAAAAAGAAGAAATTTAAAGTGCCTCAGTTTTGCTATTTTTACAAGGGCCTTTATTTATTCAGAATGACGTTAAATGAACTTACGGCATACCATTAAGAATAATACTAGATGAGTGCAATGTATTTATATAAAATACCACGTTTAGCGGGTGCTTAACATGACGTTTTCTTGCATCAGGCCCGGACTAAAGAACTTATGCTTGTGTTTTTTAATCTAGTTGATTCATAATGATTGTTTGTATATCTGTTTTTTAATTCGCGGCGGCTCTTATTTCGACAATAATTATTAATATATGTTAATATCATTAATAATCATTAATTATTGATTTAAACCTGCATTTTATATTTGTACCTATCACTGCTGTTCGATTTAGGACTAATTCAAATTTTGTATTTCTTTTGAAAAAATGTTGTGAGACGTTTGAGGTAAAATCTTTGGAACTATCGAATTTATAATCGAAATATTATGTTATCTTGTTATTATAATATTCATAAAAACATATCATTACTATAACCATAAAAAATATTTATGACCAGTGTAGAGCTTTTCGTTCTAATATCTGATATAAAAATCGTGGTTTTGAATGCATCCTCGCCATATCTCTTTCATTACTTAATGTCAAAGAAGGAAGCCGGAGCGAATTAAAAAATGGATATGAAATCATCAGACATCAATTAGATTAAAAAATATAAGCATATTTGGGTGAAGCTGCAGGGAAAACAAAACATGCATTTCTGTCAATAACGACATTACTACAACTTTTTTGCATTTAATCAACTAATAGCGTTTTGGCTATTAGTGATACATAACATATGACCTGAAACCTCTTTTCACAAACAAATCAGAGCAAGTCGTGTCGTCTAAAATCGGCGTTCGGGAGCACTCGGAATCTTAAAATTGAGTGAAAGTAGGGTCCAGGCTCTTGTAACTTATGCATATTTAGAAGAGCCTTATAACAATTTTGTAGCGCTATTAAACGTTTATGAATGAGGTTTTTTTTCCGCACAATGTTATAATAGCATTATAAGGCCTTCATAACTTTTTTGAATAAGAGCGTAAACCTTTATCCATGATTATTTCTTTTGGTGCACCGTGTATACTAAAGCTTTCAATTAATTTTTTTAGTATTTCGACTGCTGTTTCTCCGTCTACTGGGTATGGTTGCATGTATTTCGAGAATGTATCAAGCATAGTGAGGAGATTTAGCCCCTTAATTGTTATTATGTCTATATGAAGCTTTAAAAGGGTTTATCAACTTGCTTCGTGATTCGAAACGGTACTTCTAGAGGTTGTCGATCTTATTTACTTCTTTGACATGTTTCACATTTTTTAATATAATTTGTTACATTCTTTTTAATTTGTGACCAATAATAACTTTTTTTGATTTGATTTAGGATTTCGTTAATCCCTCGATGGTTTGTTTTTCCTTCGTGATTTTGGAGTATTATTTCAATTTTCTTTTCTGTATCCTCTATAATTCTTACTCTTCTGGTACATCTATATATTTTGGCACCATTGTTTGTAAAATGTACAACATATACCTTTCACATCGTCTGATAGATTTCATATGTCGTGTAGATGTAAATAGTTCCCTGTGCCATTATCATTTTCATATCGCTAATAATAACATGATAGATTAATTTTCTAAATTAGAAGGTTGCATTATTAACATTAATGTTTATTTTTAATTATTTCAGAATTTACTTGGAATTGGCGAAAACAAAGTTTTAAGTATATTCGCTGCGATGCTAACTACTGGGTTACTATCTGTTTTGGTCACTCTTTTGCACCATTTCTTGTATTTCGAATGTTTATGCACACATATTTAAGGATCGCATATGGAAAACTGTATGGTGGTTTATTAAACGGTATGGACATAATGGTAGAAGTATACGGACATGGAATGACAACACATTTTATAGTAGTTTACACATGTAATAATGACGACTCAAAACGTAATGAGCTACTGAGAAGCTATATCGATAATATACATAAATCAAATTATAAATTGTCATCCAGAATTAGAAGCATATGTGGATATTTGTATTTCGTGAAAGATCAAGTTAAATCTGAAGAGATTTTGGAGATCCCCAACTTTTCCAACTACGAAATCATTACAAGAACTATGGTATATGAATATATCGAGAGCCATAGCACATTGGAAAGAACTAATGTCTGTTGGAGACTGATTGCGTTCTCGCAGCCTGTATATTGGAGTGAAAGGAGTGGGCAAAAGAATCAGTACGTTGCGATAATAACCCTGCGACATTCTTTGGGTGACGGCCCTTCAATGATTAGTTTACTAAAGCAATACATAGAAGTAGAAAGCAAACATCCTAAGAACCTAAATTCAAACATTATGAAACAATCCTCCGATATTAACATAAATAATGCATTTCTGCATAATAGAAGTCTCATATGCCTTAAGGAAGGGCGGATATTAAAAATAAACGGCGATTCAAGAATATTTGTGACCATGTATGCCGAAGAGAAACCTAGATTAGTTTCTATAATTAAAGCTATAAGAAGAGAATTGAATGTTGAGTTCGTAGATGTCCTTATGGCTGCAATCAGTTCAAGTGTTAGAGATTATATTTTGCAAGTAAGTAATCAAACTGCTCCTTCCTTCTTGAAACATTGATTTTGCGTCACTTTGCACCCTTTTCTTTGTTGGTGCGCTGTTATAACTGCAAATTAGGAGATATTGTAAGTTATTTTATATTTTGAAAATATTTCGGTTTTTTATGGCTTTGTTAGTTATAGCGCTAAATTACCAAAATTGTGGTAACAAGTTACAATAAATATTAATGTTTATATTTTGTAGTTATCATTCTCAATAGAAGTAGGTATTTGGTAGAAGGACACAAGTTTTTTTAGAATATTTGGAAACGTGTGTCTTACATTAGTAACCTAATTAAATTTTCTTCGTTGATTTATAGGGTGTATAAAAATTATGTTGAAACTCCACTTGTCACAATTCTTTGAAAATATTCGTGAAATTTTTGTGTATCTTCAAAGTCGTTGCAGCCAAATTATTCTAGAACCAAGGTATATCTTATTTGGGTTTTTCAGATTTACTTATGCTCAGGGCTGGGCAAAATATGTATTTAAACTACAGTACTTTCGTTTTCCTTTATAGGTACTAATGTAAGTAATATATTTAATGCTAAGTAAAAAAATAAAATACGATTCCATTCTAATATATCTTCATCGATATTTCATTTCCCGGTGTACTCTTGTTATACGTAAATTTGTAATAAGTTTATAAGATCAGAAGTAGCAATTAAAACTTATGGTGTGGCTTGCACATCTTATAGTCATTAAATAATATCATGTTATTACTTTGTAAAAATGTTGTTGTTCTTTATTTTGTTTTAAACTTAATTAAACGAAATACACAGAAATTTGATCACTAGGAAAAAAGATTCCAACAGAGATAAAAACTACACATTAAATGAAAGCAAATGACGCGAAATATAGATTTTGAAGACGACTGATATGCACACTCGTCCGAAGTTTAAATGTCACTCTGGTCAATTACGATAATTGGTTTTTACCGGGGTCGTAATGTTGATTAGGATGGAGATTTCGCTCTGCGAGATCCGACAAGTTTCGGCTTAGGCATTATCGCGTAATAAAAAATGGAAATAATTTTTAATAGAAATACTGAACAAATATAACATAAGGTAAAAAAATAAAACAAAACCACTTTTGTCAATTATAATTAACATGCGTTTTTACAACTTCCAACTTTTATTGAAGGCTTCAAAATCTTGCAAAAAATTAATTATGTCCATTATTCTTCCAACCTACAATGCTAAAAGGAAAAAAAAGAAGTTTACAAAAAAGTTCAACGAAGAAAGAAAAAAGAATTATTACTATTAAGCCATATACTATTCGTATAAATACCATATGGCCAAATATATCTACCGTCTAGAAAGTCATAGAATTTTTCTTCTTTAAACTTAAGTTGGTAGTATAAGTTTAAAAAGGTGTAAATTGATTTTCTGTGGCGTGTGTGTGGTGCAGATCATGTGCAGGTTGTTAGTTATATTGTTGATAGATTAGGTTTTGTCGTTTTGACAAATAACTACATACAAACGTTTCAGTTGAAGAAATAACAAGTTTAATGATAAAAAATAGCTACAATAAATGTTTAAAGTGAACTCCTTTATTTTCTATACATAATACCACCATTCGTTTCAAGTTATTAAAGGCATAACTAAAATTAGGTGGTGTAATTTCCTCACATACATTTCAGATAGCTTCAGTTTTTCAATTGTATGAGGACGATTTGTAAATACTCTATTTTTGAGGAGTGGATAAATGAAAGAATCCATAATTGTCAAATCTGGAGATCGTAGTAGAAAGTCTACTATCCTATTATCAAAGAATTCATGCAATAATTCTATCGGTTCCATTGTCTTACGGGTATTGCATTATGTTGCTGGAAATATTCCTCGCAAAGTTCATCAACATGTAATTGATTTAAGAATGGTTGTAATAAATTAATACGACATCGTTCCGCATTGATGGTATAATTAAATAATATTGGACCAATAATCCGTCTGCGAGGAACAGCAAACCAAACGCCTATTTTTAGAGAACACAAGGCTGTTTAAAGAATTTCATGTGGATTTTCACTACACCAGGTGCGTATTGTTTGTTTATTTAAATATCCAAATAAATGAAACCATGCTTCATATGAGAAAAAGGATTTGTCAAGAACGTCGTCGTTATTCATCGGGCCCAAAACCATTAAGAGTAATTAAGTCAGGGTACGTGATCAATGGGTAAGAGCTCTTGCATGCAATGAAACTTGTATGGAAATTTTTGTAGATCTTTTTTTAAGTATTGTATGGTTTGTTCCATATGAAAGTTGTGTTTGCTGTGAGAATTTAGGAATCGATTTCTTAGGTGATTGAGTTTTTTTGCTTCTCACTATCTGGTATATTTCCAACTATCCGTTTTAATGGTCTACCACTACCTGGTTTTCTTGACACAGATCCTCTTTCATGGAATCTTGCCACTGATTCTTGTATCAATTGTCACAAACTGTCATATGTTACTGGAAAACTTGGAAATTTTGCCCGAAATTTTTCTATAAATGGCTGCAAAGAGTACAACCATTCCCCATTTTCTAATTTTACACCATACATGATATTTTGAATAAATAGAATCATGGCTTGCTAGACGGTAAATTTAATTGATCGTATTGTGCGTTGTCGTGATTTTGACATACGTTTTCTTCAAGTTAGAGTAACTAAGCACACAAAATACTTAAAAAATATATCTCAAATGGAAAATACATAAGGAAAATTATTATGGTTTTGTTTTTATATTTTTTATACGAGATGATAACGACTAAACAACTGAAGTTTCAATTAAAAGTCCTTCTTTGCTATTTTGGGCTTAACCCGTATATTGAACTCTGAAATATACTTATATATTATGGGCGTGTACGTGTAAAGGATGAATTCTTATTTTATTTAAGGCTAACTGGTAGTACAAGCGCAAAAGAGCTCACCTCACTATTTACCTTGTGGAATAAAATACACCAATTTTTGTTAAAAGAAAAAGTTCAAATTTCAATGTTACCAATTCTCTGGGAGATTGAAGCAAGAAAGGTAGTTTAGTATAACCACTAATCATGCTGATTACATCACATTCTAAAGTATATTTTACGCCAACTTAAGCGAAGAACTAAGTCTAGCAGCGTAGCAGGTGAAGTGCCGCCAAAGCTGGCCATACTAGGCCAGAACTCCCTCAGGATGGAACCTTTAAGTTGGGCAAGCGCTGAACAGTCACATAAGATGGATGTGTTCCGGCGTCTGATCTTCTAGGTAACATGCACTGCAGAGTGGGCTGATAATCAGTTCTATGCGGTGTATGTCTTTATTGCAGTGCTTGCAGTGGCCAGTCAATAGTCCTACAACTTGACGTAGGTTGCTGCGAGAGAGTTGCAGGCAGTACCTTGCTGTTCCAGACGACAGCCTGGGGATAATTTTGCGTGCTTAACAGCAGGATGGATGCCCATCTATCCTCGTGTAGTGATGGTCCATTGATTTATTAGGGTATTGAGTCTAGTCGAAGAAGTGGGAAGAACAGGCTCCGGTCCTATGTAAGGAGAGCACGAACCCCGCCTGGTCAACCTATCTGTAGTCCGAAGTACAAGGGATGAACCAATCTTATAACTGCTGAGGGATTTAAGGGCAGCTTGACTGTCACTATAAGGGACAATAAGTCGTCCCTCAATGCTTCTTGTTAAAATTTATTCGGCACCATGCAGGATCGTCAAAATCTCGGCTTGGAAGACTGTAGCTACCCTACCTAGTGCCAACTCTAGGTTGAGTTTAAAGTCCGGAAAGAAAATTCTTGCACCCGTCTCTGTTTTTGTTTTCAATCCATCCGTATAGATGACGATCGAAGGTTCGACACAGGGGTCGATATGAACTGCCGAAAGCAAACACGGGAGGCACCAGTCCTTCGCGGCGCCAAGAAGAGCCGCTTTAGCGACGCCCTCGTGGATGATGCTCCCGTGGCCGGGACCGCCTTTCTCTCCGATCAGAAGACCACTGTATCGCGATCCTATGGCCGCTCTTAACGCCGTTTCTTCGACCAACAGATACAGGGGAGAGATACATAAGAAGGCTTCCGCTGCCGCCGTCGGCCTCGTGAGCATTGCGCAATGCTAAGACATGCGATGCACTGCACATGCATAAGGCCATTCCTCATCTCACCCTTGACCACCAGACGAGGGCGCCATAAGTTAGCATGGGTCTAATTATAGTAGTGTGTAGCTACAAGGTAATTTTTGGGGAGAACTCCCAAGTCATACCCGGAACGCGGCGATACTGCCAAAAGGTCTTACATCCTTTCTCGGCTTTTGCTTTAATATGTTTGTTCCAGCTTAGTTTTCGATAAAATATAATACCCGAATATTTGACCTCATCCGAGAAACCGAGAGCAGTGTCAAACAATTGTGGTGGGCGGACTTTTTTCAGCTTTCTTTTGTTAGTAAAGACTACCATCTCTGATTTGTCTGAGTTTTCGATAGACCTTTGAGCAGTCTACATCAAATTGCAGACCACGCTCTCAAATCTTCCATCAATGAGGATCGTAATATCGTCCACATATGAGGTAGTCTACCACACGGCTGACATAACGCCTCCTTGGGAACAGCCCCGATCTACGCGCCCTTTCACGCTGGCATTTCCCACACTTACTTCTATTGCCCTCTGCTCCGACATACAGTGCAGCCATCCTACAAGGGTCGGCTTAACATTGTACCTAGCTAGAGCACTGACAATACTGATGATAGGCCTTATCAAAAGTTCTTTCTACATCTAGGAATACACCTAGGGTAGACATTTTATTGTTCAACGAACTCTTTTCCTGCCGCACCACCGAGTGGAGGGCAGACTTGGTAGGTCTTTCCGGAATGTTGATTTGTGTGAAGTGGATATAACGGTAAAGACATCTCTCTTATATAACGGTCGCACAGTCTTTCCAAAGTTTTCAGCAGAAAACTTATCGGCTGGTATGATATAGTCAGAATGCCCTGGCTTCGGTATAAAATTCATTCTTATTTCCGTCCATTTCTCAGGTACGTACCTTCATGCGATGCAACCCTGGTGTCACCAATGGGCTGAGTAGGGAATCCACGCCTCACTGTAGTAGCACAGGAAACACACCGTCCAGGTCAGTTGTCTTTGTTATGGTTGGCAACTTTTAATTGCCCAAAGAATCCGGTATTCTTTTACCACTTTTTTTTTCGCCACAGCCCAACCCTCGTCTGTCATCACACTTCCCAGAGTGTGAATGGTTATAAGTATCTCCGCTGTTTCTTGGGAGGTCGACGGAAAAGTGCCATCCTCTCGTTTTAACAGACTGGTGTCTTAGCTTAAGTCTTTCTTTAAGCGAACGGTCATCGTGGTGGATTCGACAGAGCCACAGAAGTTTCTCCAAGCTCGCCCCTGATCGCAGCGAATCTCTTTCTTGTATTACCTACATTGAAATTTATAGGCTTCCCAGTCCTCCACAGATCTGATTGATTTAGCTCTGTTAAAGAGCTTCTCATTTTAGAAAGACCTCGACTTCACCATGAAGTCTTACATTTCTCCGATGAGACTGTAACATGTCATGCGCACTCGAGGGCATCTACAACGAACGCCGTTACCCCAGGGTGCCAGCTGACGGAGGTCACGGATCTGCAGATCATCCCATAGGCGCAGTCCTTGAGGGTTAGCAGACAGTTTGTTCCCGTAGATCTGCCCGTTCGCCAGCCTTAGATTTCGATATTCAACCTTCTGAACACTCGTGTGGTCGATCTGAAAACAGATTCATGGTCTGACATGACGAAGTGAAGTGACGAACGTAGGCTCGTATCCTCTGTTAAGTATATCAAGGTTAGTGTAATGTTCTTTTAATATTTTATTAGGTCGTTTTTAAATAAAAGTATTTTCTTTGTTAGTACCATGTTTTTATATTTTTCCTTTGTTACATTGTTGATATTACGTTTCCTAGCTCTATTCTAATACGCTATAACTATACCGCCGTTCATTACGATGGATCATGTTAATAAATCTTAATAAGCAATTTCATCATTATGTGCGACGAACTAATGGTTCGACGACACGTTTCCTTGCGTGATTATTGTGTCATCATTCTTGCAATATTAGCAGATCTTAACTATACAGTACTTTATAATTACGTAAGTATAATTCCACTGCATTAGTAAAGGAGATAAGCTTGCTCAAGTGTCTATCTCTATCATTTTTGTCACGGCTCCCCCACGCTACATGGTGAGCATTGGAGTTACCTACAATAACTAAATGTTTGTTTATTTTATCACAGTGTTCCATTCGATCCAGAAGACGAGAAGTAACTGGTTTGTCACTGGCCAGATAAAGTGAAGCGATCTGTACCGACGCCCTCATGTACATCACAAGTTAGATGTACGGTGGTTACATCCCTGCCAGAGTAATTCGGTATGGGACTAGATTTTCTTCGACGCCGGAGAAAACCACCCTTTTGACATTGTTCAAGCCAAAGATTCTGGATTCCAGAAACCAAGGTTCTGGATTAGGGAAATGTCCTGCCCTCTATCTAGGTGCCTACATAAAGTATCAGTAGTCGCCTGACAGTGTTGCAGGTTGATTTGAATAATATTCAGATCGCGCGGAGACATTGTGCGTTATGTTGAACCGCCCACGATTGGTCTCGATTGATAGTCCTCACCTCCACTGATTCGATGCCAGCGCTGTCCACAGGAATGACGACGGTCCAGAATCAGGGGCAGCAGAGTTATGTTCAAGTTGGGATGTATCCATGGGCACATCCACCGTTGTTTTCCCCATTAGCGGACTCTGAGGGGCGCGTTTTGTGGGCCAGCAGAAATCAGTATCCTATCATCGTCAGACCTAAGCAGCCTCACAGGAATGTCGTCCAAGGAGAATCGCAATCTGCAGTGGGTCTACAGCATCTTTGTTGACGCCCAATACCAGCAGCTTTCCACCTGGTTGATCTGCCTGGTGAAAGAGGCACCAGGTGTCTATATATATCCAGCAGTTTTGAATAGCCAACAGTCTGACAATGCACTCAGTTTTCAGCTGGTTCTCCCGTGATCCACAGGGTCGCCTTCGGCATCCTCGGCAGCTCGTCCGTCGGTACAACCGATAATCTTGCTTTCTCCCATGGAGTTGGGAGTTTTACAATCTTTTCTTTGAGCCCACCTAGGAGAGAGTTCGTCATCATAGGGTCTCATCGGAGTACTTCTACCCGCCGCTTGTGTATCACGTTCTAAAGCGAAGGCATGATCAGTCAGCGCCTGGTAGAAAGCGGTTCGTAGTTTCTCCGCTGCGCCCTCTCTAACCTTACTCAAGGGATTTAAAAGATCAACAATGGTCACCCTCAAGCGACTTTCCGCCGAATGTGCACGTTCTCGCTTCCTGGAGTTACCAGGCGGCGTTACCGCGCTTCCATCCGAATGAAGGCGCTTTTTAGGTTAGGGTTGCCCCTTGGACTCTTCTTTGCCGCTCAGCAGCGGATGGTCGTTCCCGCCGCGGACCCTTGCAACGCTGCTTCATTTGCTCTTAGGGCTTGGGTGTTAGGGACATCCTAAGACGACCTCCGAAGATTAGCACTCCGTTCAGGTTCCATGCTAGTTAAATTTAGTTTTCCACCCACCACAGAGTCTGATAAGGGAAGTTAACGAACGGCTTCAAGTCCGATATAGTCCCCCAGGAAGGGCCGCACGCGACGAAGACATCCGCACTCGCGAACAACACCCGCGCCATGCGTGCCCGCGCCGCAGAGCTTTGGCCGAACCCAGAGGAGTCATCCTGTCGGCGGTTTGACCCGACAACACAGCCGATTGATCAGGGTTGGGTTGGTTCCTGACTTCCCGTCTAGATGAATTCCAGGTCAAAGCAGTGTGTTGCCGACCTCCAGAAAACCAACTCCGTCCCGGAGGCAGCTCTACTATCAGGATCCTCTCGCCCACCATCACGGGTTGCCTCGCATGGCACAAACACGAGGGCGGCAAGATTACAGACTGGCCAGCCCACAACTCATCCTAAAAGCTTTTTATTGAGGTTCAGTCCACTTGGTCCTTAGCAACCCCCCCGTGGGACCCGAGACATCTCCACAGAGAACGCGGAACACATGGTATAGCGGTCGCCCTTAGTCACTCCTGCTCCGAGTTTAACCAGAGAGGGCAAACCTATAACTACCACTAACCATTTCGTCACGATGAGACAAGATGCCCCTAACCATCACCTGAGGACGCGCCTGATAGGTATTCACAATCCACAAGGATTAGCTAAGTTATAAATATTTCCAATATTTTACGCCATAACTTTTTAAACATTGAGTTTACAAAAAAAATCATGATATATAAATAATTTTTCGACTAGTAAAGTACGATACAGCTATTCGTTTTTGTTAAGTCCAAATTTTGTGATTTCAGCCCATCGCCATCGTGCGGCAGAGACCTTGCTTTCCAAGTTTTTGTTTTGCATCCATGTTTCCCTTTAGTATGTCAGTACTGGCGATACTGAAATATTTATTTGTAAAGTACTAACAATAAGACAAATTGATTTCAAATGAGCATATTAGGAAATGCTGATTAACGAAGTGGATTAAAGATCTATTTATATAACAATTACTATTTTTATTTGAAGAACACTATTACAATATTACCCATAAAATAAATGTTCAGATAAGATGAATTAACATTTACTTTTGAAAAGTTTGGAGTTTATATATTTTATTTAAGTATTAAAGTTAAGACATTATACAATCTAGAGATTAAATTAACTATCCGCACTCACATTTTGTTGGAAAAATACTTTTTTAAAGTTTCGTTTCCTTAGAACTCAGTTATTTTGAAGAAAGTATGAGGGAGAAATAGCTCAAATAATGTTAACGCTTATTAAAATAGCGTACAAAATTATATGGGTAATGCGGTCTATTCAATAAAAAGAAATTGACAAATTAATACTTTTTATGACCTGGATATTTCATCATTTATTAGTGACTTCTTCAGGAGGTAATATTGCATATAATGATATAAATTAAATTATTTTAATTTAGAAGTATTGAATAGTCAAAGAAACATTTTTGTTATGCTTATGATTAACTTATGTGAATGTATATTATGTGGTAGCGATTTCCTCTACTCCCTAGCAGGACAGACTGATAATTTTCTGAGAAAATAAAAAACAAACGTAAATTACTTAGATCAGTACATAGCTATTACCACAGGGCGTCAGGATTTTGTGATGATTCGTATGATTTAGTGCGGAAGGAAAGAGGAAATTAAATATAAATTCCAAAAAGGTTAAATGTTTCTCAAAACTTATATATTACACAATTCCTACAAAAGATATCAAAACTTGCTTAATTTAACATAAAGTCCTAAGGAAAATAATTGAAGCTGCTGTTAAATTGAACATGCCTAAGCAATCACAGCTCAGTTCTATCTCAACCCACTAGTTTTAATTTGGGACAATTCTGTAAGGGTATTATTTTCACATTTTTTGTAAAATACTTTCTCTTTATGATAAAAATGTTTTTGAATTCAGTTATGGAAGCAAGATTTTATTTTTGAAATCTTTGAGTTATTAATAGCTATCGAATTTGTTACTTTTGATATACCTTTGCAGCAACGATTCTTGTAAATTGGTTTGCGATGACTTTGGAAGACGAATCCAATGTTTTTACATAAGCGTTTTGGCTTCAAAAGTTTTCGAGGTTTTATACAATCAAAATAAGCTTTAGTACATGTTTATGTATACCCTTTTGTTTGTACACCTTATAATAACAAGAATAAAAAAAAATATTTAAATTAAATTATATAACTGTGCGAATTTCAGAGAAAGAAACAAATGACGACCATGCTATCGGGTGTGACTGTGCGTTTAGAAAATAATTATACAAATGAAATTTTAAACGGTACGTACCGTTTCGAAGGACTCAGAAATAACTTCATCATTCTACCGTTCTTTATTCCTTTCGTATCTGTGGATTCGAGCATGAAGAACAAAATTATAGCAGTGAATAAATTAAAAAACATAATTAAAACTAAATCGGTAGACTACTGGGTAAGTAAAAATATTTTTTAATAAAACTTGAAGAAAATTTGGAAGTTCCATAAAAATACTCTTAGTTACACAATGTGTAGGCTGTCCCACCGAAACTTTTGCAATTTTTATTACACGCTAATATTTATTTTATAAAGAAATTTTTCTTTTTGTATAATTAGATGTTGCGCAAATGGTAAATATTTTCGACTATACAGAATTCGCTTAGAAAAAAGACGCCGTATACAGTGCATACAGAGACGGATTCAGTATAGAGCCTTGCGTCAATCGTTTTGTACTCATCCTTGGACCCGCTTCTTGTTGCCCGAAACATACCTTGCAAATTCTGTTGGAGATCAGTTTCATAATTAAATTAATAAATTTGTAATGCACACCATTGTATATCAATATTTCTTGTAGTATTGCCCAATTTATGTTATCGTACGCTGTAGCGTTGCGAACGAAGCTTTCGCCGTCATTCACCGCAGACCCTTCGTATCATAGCAGGGCTTCAAGCAGTATATTTCATTCTTTACCTGAGTGAATGAAGCATTGTGCATGAAGCAAATTTTTCATATCGTCTTCACGCGTGAATATTGCAGTGTAAACCGACGAAAGAGTGAAATGAGCCCTTCGTCTCAAGTGACTGTATGCATTGCGCATGCACTACATAATATCTACTTCGTGAAAGATTGCTAAAAAAAAAATAAAAAAAAAGTATCATTTAAAAAAATAATCCTTCTCTCCTTAGGTAAAAAAAAAAATAGAAAAACCATATGATCAACTCAAATTCAACTGGTGTTGTATCGGGCGTCAAAACGTCTTCGCGTCCATACAGCCGCGTCGAAACGTCCCATTCCGTGTCTCACTTAGGTGTAAGATTTACTTTTTTCTCTGTTGTACATGTTCTTACGCTATTGTTTGCTTTGTCGCCTTTACACTTAAGCTGTCTCTCCATACAATGCGCGTTTCAAAATTTAATAAAATTTACATATTGAAATAAGTCCCTATAATCGTTCAATGTATATCTTTTCAAATCTAATTATTAAACATTCTGTTTTTAATCAGGAATTATATTTTTATTAAAAAAATGAATAATTTAAAATCCCTTGCATGTATATTGTATATATACCAAAATATTCCTGCTTAAATAAGCATTAGGAGTTGTGCTTTACATTGCAGCCGTATGATACGAATGATCTATCGCTAATACGGTGAAGGCATCGTCACCTACAATATACATTCACGCCGTGAAGGCAATTTTGAGAATAGGCTTCACTTCATTCGTTGGCTTCACATTGCAATATTTACGCACAGCTATACATGTGAATGAAAGCTACGTTCATCACGACACTAGTACGCTGCCTTTATATCCACACAGCAGGCCACGAAATATTCCCTATTCGCAATGAAGTATGAATCCATCCAACAACTCCGCAATACTATCTCTTGCCCCTCTGCCTTTCCTAAACCATTTTGTGAGTTCGGCAAAAGATTTTTATGTTCGATCCCCATTCGAGACGTTGTTTCACCCAAATGCTCCAAAGTTTTGAGTAAACACGATGACAAAGTGATAGGTCTGTATGAAGAACTGCGTGAAAGGTCTCTTCCTGGTTACAGACGGGAATTATTCCTCCACAGGTTAGAATTTCGTCAACATCCAACTATGTTTTAAATATATATTACTAGAAGAACTTCGCATTTAAGGAAGATTGGAGAACATTTGTAATTGATATCATCTGGACCCGGACAGGAGTTTCGAAATTTTATACAGCTATCCAATTCAAATTCTTGAAAACATCTACTTAGCATGTTCTGAAGTCGGAGTTTTTCCTGTAGAAAATTCGTACAAACAATCATTCTAACCGATATTGTCTATATTACCAAGTTAACCTCTATATTGCCTGACCTTCTTCTAGATATCTCCTATTCTCGTTTCTCTATTTAATGATTCACAGTACATTCTAAAGGAATTCTTCTTCTTTTGTTGCAACAACCTCTTTCCTTGGGCAATTTTCTTTTTACATTCAATACAATTTTCCTCAGAAGGATGAATTTTATGCTGTTTTATAGCCTCTTTGCGCTCATGAATGACGTTTGTATAGTCTTGGTCCCACCATTGTGGACATTGCTTAATCTATTTTTTGTCTTTCCTTTCATATGTGTTTTTGTACTGCCTCTGCAATTATGTGTTAAATGTCGGTTGCATAACTTCTTGTGATCTGTAAATTTAAAACATATTCTTCAATCCTTTTTCGAAATTCCATCCAACTTCCTCCTTTTATGTCTAAGATTTTCCTAGAAAGTTTTCTGATCTGCCTTTCAGAAAGGAATTCCATGACAATGGGAAAGTGATCGTTACCGTAGGAATCTCGAGAATGCTCCACATTAGATTTACACTTACTTCTAGAGAACAATGAACACAATGACAAATCACTTACATTCTGTTGTTGCTTAAAGTGTGAGGAGTGTCTCGTGGGAGTATTATTGCTCAAAATATTTAGTTCCTTTTCCACTATAAATTCATATAATATGTTTCTCAATCTGTTATGCATGTCAGTATTACCCCACATATAATGCATAGCATTAAAATCACCCAAAAATAACAAAGCGTGTGGCAATCCGTTAACTAAATATTACAAATCATTCTTCTGTATATCACTATTTGGAGCAATATATACATATATAACCAACATATATATCTTGAAGTTGAACTGCTACGAATTGGCAAGAGGGAATCTGGGATGTTACAGAAATTTTCGTCACCGGAATATCTTTTCGTGTTAAAATAATTACTCCTCCTTTCCCATCAGGGTAATCTTCACGAAAGATATTGTAATTTCTAATGTATTCTGGGTTTAGCTAGGTTTCATACGAACATGTTATAGTGATATCGTATTTATTAAGAAGCCATAAGATATCTCCCATACTACTGTTCGCGATTCTTACATCCAATTTTGTATTTAACTGCCATTGCTTATAAAATTGTACTTATCTAACAATCCAGAAACACCGTTGAGTAACAAAAGTATCGAAAAGAGAATGGGATTATCTTTTAAACTGTTAGTAACAATTTCTCTAACTTCTTTAAATCTTTCTGATATTTTGCGGGAATATACAGAAAGTGGCTCTCTAAGCTGGCTCTAAACATTTGAAGTTGTGTGACTTATGTCTGTTTCGCGCATCCTCAGAAGAAGACCCTTGCGATGAAGTAGATGGAACGTCTCTGTTAGAATACTTGGTCAAGAGGAGAAAGACTTGTGGAGACCTATCCTCCGGCCATTTACCGCTTGCTTTTCCTCTTCGGAGTCAAAAGCCCCCTATTTGGAGAAGGTAGAGTGTGTCTGCCATCTTACTCAAATGCTGATTGACGAAATGTTTTTGAGGGATTAAACACGGAAAATCCTGTGGGTGTGTGTTTATATTTGGTTTCATTAATTTGACAGCATCCACAAATGATAAGTTTTGAAAGGCGATCACTTCTTTAATTCTTTTCCGTTTTTTTTTCGTATTCTGACAATTTTTGCTGAGAGAGCTACGGTCAGCACTGCAATGAAGACATTTCAAGTTGTCGCTATCACATATAGAGCTCAAGCGACTATCCGGACATTCAGTGCAAGCCATCTGACCTTTACATTGTTTTGAGGTATGTCCGAAATATAAACATTTATAACATTGTGTAACTGGGTATTGATATACTTCTATCTCAACAGGGGTGGAAAACAAGAGTACTTTTTTCGGGAGTGCTGTTCCTTTGAAATGTTACAACGACTGTAGACGTAGGATTGTAACTGGCCCCATTCTCCGAAACTACTCGTCATTTGTTCATTCATTCTTCTTACTTCTAATATCTTAACCTGAGCCTGCAAGTTTTCTACGATGTCCTCCTTTGAAAGATCTGTAGTTACTCTTCTAATGATCTCTTTACAGGACACCAAATGCGCTGGTATAAACGCAACGCACCCATTTTTTTTAATTTCTGAGCGTTGTAAAAATTATTCGCATTTTTTGGACAATGAAATTGTATCGCTAGTCTGCTACGATCTTTTGGATTAAAACCTTTATTCCTGATAATCCTGCCTTGGTTAAAATGCTCCTACTGACATAAGATAATTATTTTTTTATTGATTGGAATTCACCTCATACTGTATGCATACCTCAAACGCGCCTGTAGCGTGAAGATTGTACAGTTTAGGAATTTTACTTTCATCACGCAAATTTGTATCTTGAGATTCCATAGTATTTTGTGTAGGCTCGTTCTCTCGATTGATTCATTATCGTCTCGTTGGAAGACTGATTACCTGCTTGTCAAGAGATTAATATTTGCCTAATTTTTTTCCACCGAATCAGGAGGAACCAAAAATGTTTCTTGGTCCGAGGGAGAGCCCCCCGTAGAAGTGTCAGACATGCTTTGAGCACGTGCTCCTAACCTAACAAATCTTTCTACTAGCTGTACTATATATGCAAATTAAAATACTACAAGCGGGATGGCAAGAAAAGCTGGGAAAAAGAGGAGACAGAACTGAGTCACCATATTTCTGAGATTCTTACACTTATAAATTATAACTATTAAATTCGATACCTCCACTCACTACGAGAGCTTAACCGGAAGTACGGCCAATTTCACTCCTTGGCTAATGCTCTGGCTTACGTAGATGGCCGGCGCTCATCAGTGGGTGGACAAAAAATAAAACATGCTCTGTTATATATACCCGCCCTCACATTACAATGCGACATATTCTGAATTGAATGCATTTAAAATGGTTTCCGTATTACCAAACGAAATAATGTTTGTGTATTAGTTGTTCCAAACAGTTGTTTGTAATTGAATAATTATGCAAGAAGAAAGTTATAACATAACATATAATATAAATTGAAAAGAATGTTTTTTGTAAATATCTTGTAATTGATTGAGATTAATTGTTTTATCATTTTTCTCTATAAAAGATAGTGCTGGATGATTTCGTTCTTCGCATCTCCATTGCAAACTGTATTTACATTACATTTGTGTACATTGAATTTGACTCGTCATGGACTGTGTAATCATAAAGGATATCTATTTCAGATGCTGGAGTGTTTGCAATATGGAATGACGTATCTGCCTTCTGGTATGGTAAGTAATAACTGAAACCTAATTTTCTGGTGTCAATCATAGGCATTACGATTCAGTAGGTTTTCAAAAGGGCAATACTGCTAATGGGTGATATAAGACGAAATATTTCTACTTGTAACAAATGCAATCCCGAGTAAGTTGCACTATTAATATTTTATTTAGCGTGTGTGTTTCTTTTTACATTACTACATCATGATGATAACACCGTTTAATTTCTAAATATTTCCATTACTAATTAGAGAGAAGAAAATAATTTTAAATCATGAAATTAATGAAGTAACATGATATAATACTGATGAGCATAAGAATAAATATAAAAACACGTTCTTATGAGATCAAGTTGCAACAATCTTAAGGCGGAATCCCACGGCGCGTGACTCGGCGAATATGGCTCGTGGCTTGCGTTTGTCGAGGCTTGCCCATGCTTGGTTCGCGACAAAGTGTGGCAAGTAGATAGGCGTTCCCACGAGGTGTGTAAGTTCATAGTGTGGATTCGTGTTGGCTTGGCAAATCATGGTTTTAGTTTCTCCAGCGACAGCGGAGAGTTTTGTTAAAAAGTAATTAACATGAACGATCGGCGGAGACGTGTTGCAGTTTTTGTTTTTGTGACTTGAATCTCGCGGATTCCAAATCGCCGGCTCTCCTTCGTATGCTGACAAAATTTCAAGAACTATGTCGTTTGACCATTCCATTTTTAAAATAAATAGCTCTTAACCTCCACAGCTACGAGACGCTACTGAAATTTAATTGCACCATACTCGCCGATGGCCGTTGGATCGGGTTGAAATTATACGAGCCGAGGCCGGAAATGTGTGCGTTCCTTTGGCTCGCGTCAAATTTACCGACAACAATCGGGAAAACACAAACCTCTTCAAGCCGAGCTATAAACGACGAACCTGGCAATTCCCACGGCTCGTGGATCGGCGAATCTAGCTCGTAATTCGCCGAGTCACGCGCCGTGGGATTCCGCCTTTAGATAATTTAATGGGTGTAAAAAAAATATTCTTTTGATGTTCAGTTTTTGCTTTCAGTTTTTCCTTACAGAAACACATTTTATATTTTCATTCAATGAGTTAAAATTTATGCAAACTTTAAATATTGGCTTCCAATGCGACTTTTTATGTAAACACTAGAATGTTACCTTGTCGGAAGGATTCTCGTCCATTTCAGGACTTACAATTAGTGCATTTCCGAAATGCTCAAATTGCACTTATTCATTCATTTGCTTATTCTGCCCGGAAAAATAAAGTGAATAAATGTGAGATATCGTGATCTACAACTATCAAGTTTTGCACACTGAAATTAGAAATTTTTCCGAATATCTTGAAAAACAATTTTGCGCTATGAGTAATGCCGTTTGCGATAGGCTATCGTCTTTTTGTAGATAACAATATCGACCTTGCATTACATACCCAATGTAGCAAAAATATGAATTTAAAAAAAACGTTAAAGCCGTTTTCGAGAATATATCAAAAAACTAAAAAAACTGGAAGAGTAAACTCATCTAACCCTTAGGAAGTTTTTAACGAAAACCTTGCTGTCGCGTCTTCTAAGGATACCTAACGCAAATATCAAATATGAATGCTCTTAAATATTTCGTTCTTAAGATAGAACAGAAAAAAAAGTTGTGTAAAGGACGTTTTGTGGTTGTTGTATCCCCTATATATATGACATTTTGGAAAAAAAACCCAAAAATCGGTAAATTTTATTTTCTAATGTAGTTTATGGATTAGGACAGATATATGGATTTCGCGTTTACGTGGCCGCGGGGTTAAAACTTGTTCTTATTTTGACCCCCTACAATCCTGATCAGGCATGACTGATCTTATTAAACCGAAGTGTTCGAATTGTCAAGAACATTTTTTTTTCTTTTTAGTTCAGTTTGATATCATCTCGATCCAAAGATGTCGTTAAAAATGTGTTTTAGGAGATATACCAAACAATGAAATGCTAAAAACAACTATGCATATTATCAAATACTGTTTTGCACATTGTACAATTCATTGCAATAAATTCAGGCAGCATCATCATCGTCTTCTGAGTGGTCAACCTGCTCATAGAGTTAGCTCTCGTATTCTTCGTTGTCGTCGTAAGTAACTCTACGTTTAACTAGTTTTCGTTACCTCAAGTTTTTACGGTTACATTTCTTATTTTTGGCTTGATTTTAAGATTTAATTTCATTTATGACTGGGTGCTTGTTAAGATCTGACTTCCAGAAATTTTTCCCCTTTTGCTTCGTCTTTCCACTAAAAGTCGATTTAGGAGTCGGCGTTTAACAACACTTCATCATCGCTTCGTCAGCTGGTATGCATACAACGGAAAATTTCTGGTTCAGATTCAGTAAATACCACAACGCGAATTAAACTCTATAGGTGGAGAATCACCGGATCCGTCATCTTGATGAGACAATTCCTTTTCTGGCTCAATTTTATTTTCAGTATTTCGCGTGGAAGGTATAGTAAATTCGGGAATTGTTTGTTCAGAGGGTAGATGGCGCGGCGTTTTTTCAGGGATCCGCTTAAATTATATATATATTTAGCATTAATGCGGCGTTTCCGAGGAACTTGATGAAGCTCAATTGCCCTGCCAGAATGTTTTTTTTTCAGTTACAAACACGCATTGAGTTGGGCAAAAACGGAGACATCTAATGGTCGCATTCTATGTGCGCAATGCGACGGTGTATAGAGAAGGATCACTTCGTTTACTTTGGCATATTCCAGAGCATCTAGGTTTTATGTCTAATTAACAAAATGCTACATCCACTTGAAGAATATTTCACCCATTATATACTCGCTTTTATAACAGAGTTTTAGAGTGCAAGGTGGGGCACCGTCGAAATATTCGTGTTTGTTGAAGTTCTTTCCTGCAATAGGATATTAAATTGCCAGCATCGTTGCCGCATGCCGCGACTGTCACGTGTTTGCTCGCTCCATTCTAATTAAAGCATCAACTTGCTTCTTTCCTTTTCGAGCAACAAATAAATTGATTTAATGTGATCTAGTAACTTCTGCACAACGACAATAGGTCTTATTCATGTACTTTCTTAATTCTTGTGTCCTGTTGTATATAATAGATTCATCCGCAAATCCAAAGAAACTGCGGCCATTATTAACAGCAGAATTTATCTTACAGGGCGAATGGCGTAATAGCATGATGCCTATTGACGTCTTCTTTCACGATTATTTCAATTAAACATAACAATATAATATATAACAAACTATGTAAATGTTATGACCGCTAACCTTATCTTTTACTCAATGCTCCTTATCAAAGTTCATTAATTGTTTTTATAACTGCAGGGGTAATTTAATACTAATAAAATCATGTAGATTAAACGAATGAATAAACTAAATATGTAGGTGCCAACATAAACAGTAACAAACTGCAATTGGGAGGCTGCCTGTTTGAAGTAAAGTTAGGCTTAGACATTAATATCCCGATGACTTACCCATTGTCCTTACTGCTTATACTGTGGCGCCACTTTAAATAGAAACAGATAAAGCCGTGTCTTCCACCACATGTCTAACGCCAATTATCGTTTCAACATGGCATAGTGCGTATAGCAAGGTCATTTATGCTACTAAAATTAAAATTTTGTCGGCTATGGTATAGTAAACCTCAATGTATGCAATCTGATATAAAAAAAAAGCTAAGTTGGCACGTTAAACCAAACTCAAAAAACGACCACTCAAAATGGAGAAAATCATATAACTTTGAACTGAGTGAACGGAGTTAGTCTCTAATTTTTTAATATATTAAATTTTTAATATATGTAATATAATTAGAGAGAAAATGAATGTTAGAAAACAAAAACAAAACAACAATTAAATTAAACTCATTTTTTCTCTTTATTATCGTACATTGACACTTCATTTATAATTACATTTTGACGTCGTTCTGCCTGAAAATGGTTTATATAACCGAACATGTGGCAAAATAAAAATAAAAAGTATATTTACAAGATTGGAAAAACAAAACTATTTTTCATATTTAGATAATACTATTCAATACCAATCTTTGTGACTACACCTATTTTAATTCAATGTTTTAATGCCAACGAAACAATAAGAACAAATTGCCAATGTTATTTATGAAAATACTAAATATGTAAGGACATTCAAATAAACAGTGAGTATATATAAGCATAACGTCTATTTTGCAGTCTTCATCTTTGAAGTATTTTCATACGATAATCGTTTTGGAAATGGCGCGTCATCTGGGAGAGATACTTCATAATAGAAAGGATCTGAAGCTATAGTTTGAAGGGGCTCTTAAATACTCTCCGATATCGCCGAAAAGGAAATTCTCCATCCTGAAACTTACAATTATGTCAATAACTAATTGACTGGCATAAAAATAGAGCCATAAAGAGTTTGTATATACTTATAATTAATCTCATTATGTATGTTTCAAGCTATCTACTTTTTTTATTATATGTAATAATCTACATACTTAAATATAAACATTAAATTACACACACAAATAAAGTATTTCACAAAATGCAGTCTTTATTTACTTACTTTTTTTTTTTTTTTTATTTAACCAACTTCCCGGAAGCGTATTTCCATTTGCTACCATTGTGCAGAACGGGTTCCTGCTGA
Source organism: Protaetia brevitarsis (assembly GCA_004143645.1). Lineage (NCBI taxonomy): Eukaryota > Metazoa > Arthropoda > Insecta > Coleoptera > Scarabaeidae > Protaetia > Protaetia brevitarsis. Next base: position 818,039 of record RXPK01000314.1, on the reverse strand, counting down.
GTAGCAGTAGGCTATGAACGTACGAAAAACTAACTGGAGTATCTTCATAGCCTACCGCTATGGAGAGTATTCCCAGTTCTGCAACAGGATAGTATATGAAATACACCTAGGCGCACCTTATATTTTGCGTATGCTACTACTATGCACCTGTGTCGGATGGTGGTGAACGTTAAAAAAAAACGATTGTAATCAATTGCCAAATTGTTTTAACATATTTAATGAAAAAAAAAAAAAGAAAATTGTTACAGAAATACCAAACAGATCTACAAATAGCAAATAAAATGCCCAATTTAAGACATTTGTCACACAAGAAAGGAAAGTTTGAATTTTATCACAAAATCAGTCATATGTCTGCATTCAAGTATCAATATTTTACTAAATACTGATATTTTTGATAATAACTTTTAAAACATGCATCTTTACATACATATCGACATATTACGCGAATGAAATTTTTTTCATCGTTTTCTACACTAGTATTCTTCACGAATATTTTATTTGTTTATTTTACGTTTAAATCAATTTTCCACAAAATGTGTCCCAGAACAAAATATGGGTATTTTGAATTTCCACCACAAAACTATTAATGCGCCCTTAGCCACGTAAAGAACCGTCGAATGTAAAATATAGCTTCGAATGAAAGAAGCTAATTGGATAAGTATATTAATATAGAAAGAAATAGTTGGCAGATAAAATCGAAAGCAATTAAAAGGATTGAATCCATAAGATTGAAGGGCTTTTCTTATTGTTTAACAATTTATATATTCTTGTTATGATTAAGTACAATATTCATTCAATATATTAAACACATTTATGTGGTAAATTAACTTATATAAAATTACAATTATTAAGACGTGATTTTTTATTTGGTTTTCTTTTTATATTTAGCAGAATAGCTTTGACATATGTATAATATTACCATTTAGATTTGATTGATGCTCTAATGCATTTAATGCCGGTGTTAAGCATTTGATGATTATGAAAATCGATTTAAAGTTAATTGTCAAATTAAAATTAAATGGAAGGTTGCTTTTGATTATGAAATCTGACATAAGACACATAAATTAATACTCTTAGTGAGATTTTGCATTATTTCTGCAATAACTTCAGAAGACAGAAAAGAATTTGCACGAATAGCTATCGGCAAAAACACTCCAACTGAATTTAATAACGATATGTCACTCACCAGCAACGAAGTCACTATTTCAAATACGCAACTTACTATTCCTCCCGATTTTAATGATATGAGCTCACAAGCAGTAGAGATTACCGACAGCAGACTCCTCCAACGTACACTTAAAAAAAAAACAGAAAACCATTGTACACTTTTCCAGCCATTTTACTCGAATAATAGATGTTGCTAATGGGGATACCTCATTGGATTTGATCAATTCCATAGTAAAACTAAATAAATTTCTGGAAAAGCTGACAACACCTGCACAGTTAATTTCGTTGTTTCATAAAATGAAAAATTTCACTCGTGCCAAGAAAATAGGTATGCAGCCGAAATCTATTGCCAGAAGGAAGACCCGACTGGGATTAACAGCAGGAAGTCGCCGAATTCAAGCTGGGCGATCATCCAACTCAGGAACTCAAAAACAAAAGAAATGGCGAAGATCTTGAGCGGAAAGCGTTCAATATAGCAGGAATAATGCAAAATCGCACTAAGAGTATTAATTTATGTGTCTTATGATCGATTTCTTAATCAAAAGCAACCTTCCATTAATTTTTAATTTGACAATAACTTTAAATAGATTTTCATAATCATCAAATGCTTAACGCCGGTATTAAACGCATTAGAGCTATTTAGATAGTAATATTATATGTCAAAGCTATTTATTCTGCTAAATATAAAAACAAAACGAAATAAAAAATTACGACTTAATAATTGTAATTTTATAATAAGTTAATTTACCGCATAAATACATTCGACGTCTCTTTACGTGGCTAAGGCGCGTTAATATTTTGTGGTAGAAATTCAAAATACCATATTTTCTTCTGGGACACATTTTGTGGAAAATTGATTTAAACATAAATAAACAAATAAAATATTCGTGAAGAATACTAGTGAATAAATAAAACAATGAAAAAAAATTAATTCGCGTAATATGTCGATATGTATGTAAATATGCATGTTTTAAAAGTCATTATCAAAAATATCAGTATTTAGTAAAATATTGATATTTGAATACACTCACAAAATATACACTCTGCAGTCAGAGCGACAGACATATGACTGATTTTGTGTTAAAATTTAAAACTTTTTTAAGATATTTGAATTTCATTATCACTAAAGCAGAATTAGTTTCAGGGTTAGAATTTTAGAGTAGTATGACGTCTTTATTTATTTGCTATTTGTAGATTTGTTTGGTATTTCTGTAACAATTTTCTTTTCTTTTCAATAAATATGTTGAAATAATTTGGGAATGGATTACAATCGTTTTTTTTTTAACGTTCGTCATCTTCCGACACAGTTGCATAGTAGTAGCATACGCAAAATATAAGGTGCGCCTACGTGTATTTTATATGGTATTCTGTTGCAGAACTGGGAATACTCTCTATAGCGGTAGACTATGGAGTTACTCAGTTAGTTTTTCCTTCGTTCATATCCTACTGCTACCCAGCAGGAACCCGTTCTGTACAATGGTAGCAAATGGAAATACGCTTCCCGGAACCGAGTGTTTTTACAATAAGTATTTTTGTTATTTTCCTAAAAATAACACTATAACTCGACCACTGTAATCGTGCGGTATTTCAGTCATTTACGGTCACGCGCGTTTACGGGGGGGGAGGGGTAATGGGCGTAATCACCCCCAGCCCCCTCCTCCCCTGGAGCCAGCGAAACCTACTTGTAAATCAAAATTTTACATTTGAAGACAAACGCTCATCCTTTTTTTTCCCTTCACTAGTTAGAAGCTTATAAGCAGATGCAAGCCTAATGAGGCCTGGATCGTCCAGATATATGATGTATGTATTTATAATATGACTTGGTATCTACCCTTTACCTTCGTATACACAGTGATCAATTGCAGTTGGTCCTTAGGTTAGTTCTTTTTTTCTATTACACGTAATGTAATGTTCTTATGTGTAACGTTAAGAAATAAATTGCTAATGCAATTGGCTAATACGAGGTCAAGCTCGTCTTTTGTCAACACAGTTCTTGACATGACAGTCATTTGACGGTTTTGTTTAAGGTTATCACGCGCATACAAACGAATTAAGAGCTGATGAGGAGCATGTCAACCTGATAGTAGCAAATTTTGAATGTGTGCGTGGAATCGCCATTTGTTTTGAGTACTTTTTAGCATTTAGCCAATAGAAGTTGCTACCTCCAGTCAATGGGGATATAAAATATAAATATACCGGAGGATAAAGTTGGGAAAGAAGATGTCCCAATCCTTCAGCATAGACCTACCTGTATTCAGAACTGCAGATCTTCTAGTACGTAGAAGATTGTAGGCGTTAAAAGAAAGAAGACTGTAGCCACTGTGCTCAGTCGAAGACGGTCGTTCAGGTCAGATAAACTAAAATCGAACTTACCACTCACGGCAAGTGATCGCAGACTGACTGAAGAGCGCCTTCCACTAGAGTCACAGCCTCCTTAATGACACTTCTTAGTCGTGCGACCCAATAGAAATACCCTTCAACGTACCAGAACGCACAGGAGATATACAATAGATTAACCCTCTCGTCAGAAGAGAAGGATACGCTTAAACAATAAATGGAGTAAAACAGTTTTATTTTACAACTTCTAAATAGGGTTCAAAAGGCTATGCGTCTTGACATGAACAATTCGCTTAAGATTCCACAATAATTGCCCGATAAATAAGCGCAATACGTTTATTAAGTTAAGTAATTTATTAAGTTATATCTACTAAACCCAAATTATATTTTTACTCAAAAAAAAATAGAAGAAGAGTGCAAAGAGTATTGATTTTTTTTTTGTAAAGCATAGCCTCCGATTAAGGTTACATTTCCAGATGATGCTAAAAATATCAACAACGGCAAAAAAAAATTACGTTGACGTGTGACGTAATGTTTAAAATTTTATCAAAATAAAATTAAAAGTTCAAATAACAAGGTAGTCAAATTAAGAAACAAAAAAAAAAATTATCTTACGGCCTCTTAAGTTCGTTAGTATTGTGGCGATAAGTGGCGTAAATTTAGATTAGATTAGATTAGGATTGGGGTGGCCTATGGACCTGTTTCACCGCGACCTTTTCAGATATATTGTGATCTCCTTTTTTCCTAGAGGACGCTCTCTAAATTTGCCCTCTTAATGAGGCCTATCACCTTTGACAGAGGCTTCTTTATGTAGCTACTAGCTGTGGGGTTCTCCTCCCCCAATACCATGAATGGTTTCATGTTTAGCTCCTTTCTTATTTGAGTACTCTTTACATGATCCCTGGGTGTGATACTTTTGACTTATCGTAAGTATTTCATTTCCATGGCTTCCAATTTCGATTTCATTCTTTTGTTAATGTCCACGTCTCACATCCATACGTTAAGGTCGGTCTATAAATACTTTTATATAGTCATTTTTGTTTTTGCCGATATTTCTTTTTTACCAGTAAACGCATTACTTATTGCATAATATAGTTATTACTTTCTCATTCTTTGTGTTATATGAGTTCCTGTCTTTCTGTTTCATCGACGATGACTTCTAAATAACTGAATTGTACTGTACTTGCTCTAATCTTCTCCGTTTAGTTTATGTTGGTGTTTTGTTGCTTTGCTATCAACATTACTTTGACTTTCTCAACGTTAATTTTCATCCTGTATTTGGAAAGCACTTCATTCCATATTGTTAAACTTTTCTGCTGATGTTGTTCTGTTCTATGCTACTAATAGTTCTTATTAATTTCTGGCTCACACCCCTATTTTTTAAGCTTTCCCATACCATATCTCGTGGGACTCTGTCCAAAGCCTTTTCTAGATCGATAAAGGCTAAGTAAGCTTTTCTATTGTAATTCACGGTCTTCTCTATGATCTGCTTGATTGTGAAAATATGATCTTATACACTTCCTCCCTTTCGGAATCTGCTTTGAGGTTTTGCTATTGTCGTTTAAATTATTGGTCTTAACTTATTTTGCAGTATTTGTTCATATAATTTTAACGGTGTACTAAGAGGGGTTACCTCTCTATAATTATTACATACTTTCTTAACCCCCTTTTTATATATATGTAGTATATTTGTCCTATTTCCCAATCTGTTGGTATTTGTTCTTCATTGCATATTTTATTATACAATTTTAGTAGTAGAACGTGTCCGTTCTTTAATTGAATTTCTCCCTCCCCCTTCTTCTTTGTTCCTGGAATTACCAATATGTCTAGGTCAACTTTATCAAATTCATATACCATTTCATCTTCTTTTCCATTCAAACTCCTTGTGTTTCACACTCCTAGTTTCCATATATCACACTGTGCACATATACATTTTCTATTTTCCTTTGTCTACTTTATTTAATTCATTTTCTGCGTCTTCTCTCTCTGTGTTCCGTCTGATGCTATTTCTTTCAAGTGCTTATATCTTTGTATTTGCTTCAATCTATCCTTTAATTTATCCACTCTCATATCCTCTTTACTAACCCGGTTTGTCGCCATACTTCCGTCAGCTTTACTAACTAGTTTTTTGTTTCTTGAATTTCAATTGCTCGGTGTTTTTATTCATTTCTATTCCACTCCGTGTATAATCTTTACTATATCCAATCTTACCGTTTTTCCTTTCTCTTTGTCTTCTTTTGATCTTCTTATAATATGTTTTTGTTTCTCCCTTTCCTTCCTTGTTAAGTAATTGTCGATGTATATTTTCTCTGTTCTATTTTCTTAATTCTGATTATTACTTATTATCGTCGTTTATCGTGTTCATTCTGAAATTCTATATACACATTTTACTTCCAATCTTTGTTACATTTACTGTCAAGTTGTGCATGCTACTATAACGTATTTATTCACTTTGAAGTAATATAATGGAACTGAAAGTAACTGAATTCATTTTCAAGTTCCGTGGTAACTTTTATAATAACAATAATAATAAAATAATAAATAACCTTTATGTCCAACAGGTGAAACACCAATAACAGGACAAATTATAATTATATAAATTATAGGTATACTAAATAATTAAAATTGAAAAATGCTTAAAATTCCAACATGACAATATGCTATTAAACAAACTAAAATTAAGAACACTACATATAATGCATATGCAATTAACCATTAAGTATAATTTAGGTAGAAATTTAGGCTTAACCCTGAAATAAAAGATCATCGAATAGTTTATTTGCATTGTTACAGGTTTGTTCTCGTTGTGGGTAGGTGGAAAGTGCTTTCATAACGTGAACTTACTCTAGGTACATGGAAACATATTTTCGATAAAAGATATTCGCAGTCCATTTTGCTGTTCATCAATTTCCACAGAAAGACAGTGCACTGATGATTACGTCGTTCCGTAAGGGACGGCATCTTGTGACGCAGTAGAAGCTCCTCCTGACTAGGCCCACTATAGGATATACTCCATCCGCTTTGAAGGACAAGAATTTAAAAAACCGGGGATTTATACGGTCGAACATTAGGCGATGCGAGGCGTAAAAAGGATAACATGCTATAACAGCATAATCCAATTTGCTTACCACAAAGGTGTAATATAATAATTTTATGAGATCTAAGTTGCTAAAATTACTAGCCACTCTCATTACAAGGCCCAACATCTTGTAACTCGCCGCACACACCTTCTCAATCTGCGTTTTGAACGTTAATTGTTTATCGAAGGTCACTCCAAGGTCGTCAACTAACTGCTTCCGATCAAGATATTTGCTGTCAATTGTATACTGCGAGGGAATGGGAGACTTAGAACGAGTATAGCTCACAAAACAACATTTATTAATGTTTAAGTGTAATTTGTTATAACGGACCATTCAGTAATTACTGAACAGACCTAGATTATGTTGTAGAAAATGAATGTCATCAGCATTGGATATTAGTTAATAACTCATTCATGAAAAGTATCAACAGCAAAGGACCAAGATTTTACCCTCGTGGCACTCCTGATTCAGCAGTAAATTCCTGAGAGTGGAAACCATTGTAGGAGACATAACACCGACGATTGGATAGTACGATCGCATGAGTTGCAGTGCCCATGGAGCAAAGCCAAAAGAATCAAGCTTAGATAACAGCGGAGCATGATTTAAAGCGTCAAAGGCATGTGAGAAGTCCATGTAGATGACATCCTCTGTCCAGAACCTCACTTAAGAATTGCGAAATGGTGCACAAATTAGTTGTCGTCGATCCACGTATAAAGCCATGTTGATTTGGCGACAGATAAGAACGAACATTACTGTAAATTCTGGAGTAAAAAGTTGTTCATAGACCTTACTAAAGTTAGACAGGATAGAGATCGGACGATAGTGACGTAATAAGGATTTGTCACCTTTCTTAAAAATGCGGCAGACAATTGCACGTTTCCACAGGTCAGAATAAACCAGTGTTCTTAATGAGAGGTTTATGAGAGTTGTTAAAGGTCCAGCAAAAACATATCTACAGTTGTGTATTAACAAAACTTGGAACTAAATCGTCCCCAGCCGTAAATTTACATGCTAGAGTAGACATAGATTGAATCACTTCGTCCTGAGAAACCAAAGGCAAGGTGAAAGAGAGATAGTAAGACAAAGCAGCGGGGTAAGAGGTGTTATTATCGGGTAAGTAGAAGTCAGAGAAAGTTTTTGCAAAGGCATTCACAATCTCAAACGGATCCACAATTTCATTGTTGTTATGAAAGATTTTGCAAGGAATACGCGTAGTCTTACGTTTATCATTTAAAAATTTCCACAGGTCATTAGGATTCGATTTTATATTTTGTTCCACATTCAACATATAGGTGTTGTATACCTGTGTGATTAAAACTTTGGTTAGGGATCGTAACCGTTTAAACTCATTTAAAAAAGAATATTCTTCGTATTCATCCATCCTAGGATAATTACCTTTAATTTTTAAGTACTTAATTATCTCACTAGTAAACCAAACAGGATAAAGTGCCGTGGAACTTGTTCTAGGAGGAACATGTTTGTCCAAAACTGAATAAAGCAGCTCATAAAAACTAGACAGGGTAGAATTCACATCATGATGGTTATCTAGAGGCGACCAGTCAATCTACTGTAAATCATAATAGAGTGAAATGTAATCGGTCTTGCGAAAATTATATCGAAATCGAGAAGTTGGAAATTGTAGCAGAATACATGTAGGCAAGCAATCTAAGGTGGTCACAAGAGCAGGGTGAAAAGGATCTTCAAGCACCAATGGCATATCTGAACGAGCAACCACAATGTCACTTTTAATATTTGAAGGAACCAAAACTAGAATTCGGCCGTACTCATTTTTTATGTTATTATGTTGTTGTATTTGTAGTAAATTCATAAAATAGGTAAGTGTCAAAGATTTGTAACACTGTAAACCATCCGCATGAGTTAAATTAGGCAAATTAAAATCTCCAATTATAATAAACTTTTCATTAAGTAAGCATGTGCAGAGTACTAAAAAATATTTCAAGGTCAGCAGACGAAACCGAAGGGGGAATGTAAACAACTGCAATTAGAACGGAAATAAAACCAAAATTGCATTTACACATAATAAAATCAATAATGGGTACCAAATTAGTTATGTAGGTAGTATTTATCAACGAAAAAGGAATTGAACGCGCTAATGCAATCAACACCTTCACCTCGAGATTTACTTGTATGTATGTATGTAAATGGAAGGGTGATGTTACACTGCGACCTAAAAGATCTGTTGTGTCCCATATTCTTGCTGCTTTACAACTGGCCCTCCAATCCTATTCCTTTCAGAAAGTGTGGGATATCAGAGGGCACCAGTCTAGGTAAGTCTCCCTCTTCGATTTCACATGCTCCCAGGTGTAACACCCTCGAGTTGCACAGTGCTACGCAGTTTGAGAGGAGGTGGATGGGTGTTTCATCCTGTTCCCCACAAAATCTACTTTCAGATTCCTTTTCCAATCCAAGCTTACTCAGGTGTCCTTTCAGTCTACAATGGCCTGAAAGTATTCCTGTTAATATGCGAACGTTGTTCTTACTCAGGTTGATGCATTCTCTAAACCTCTTCTGGTTATAAGTTCCTAGAAGAAATTTACTTTGCCTCATTCCCTGGAGATTTTCCCAGCAGCTGGATTTTCTCTGCTCCATTTCTATTTTTAGTTTCTTCAGTATTGTACTGCCACTTAACCTGCAAAAGGGTTCAGGCCCTACAAAAGGCATTCCAGACCCTTTTTGCGAGATTACCGTTATTACGTTTCCTTCCACTCCTGTGTGACCCGAAACCTACAGGAGGGTTACTTTATTCCTTTTGCTTAGCTCATTTAATTTCCCTAGGCATTCCCAGACCATCTTAGAACTGATTTTATATAAGCTCAGCACCTTGATGGCTGCTTGACTATTAGAGATGATGATAGTCTCCTGCTTTCGATAATTTCTATTCATGTTGAACTGAACACAGCTTTCAATAGCCTGTATTTTCGCCTGAAATATACTTGGATATTTTCCCAAGCTTTCGAAATATGTGGTTCTAGGCCCATATATTCCTATTCCAGATCTCTTTGCCGTTTTGGGGCAGTATACCATTTGATGGCATTTCTATTCAAGTTCAAGATGGTGTTATGATGCCACTCGCTCCTGTTACTGAGCTTTGTGATGAATTCCTTCACAAAGCTGCATTTTTTTAACATATCATCCCGGGCCATATCCCAGGTTTGATCACCGTCAGGAGATTGAGGCTTATGCCTAATCATTCCTTCCTTGACCATTCTGAGTGTGGTTCTTTTTGTCACGCCCTCTACTACAATATGGAGAGGGGTAAGATCGAATAGTACTTCGATAGCTGCTGTTGGGCAGGTTCTCATAGCCCCCGTTATGCATACACATGCTAATCTTTGCACTTTCGAGAGGTTAGTTCTCGCGCTGGCCAGATTAGTTCTTTTGCTCCATGCTACTGATGCATAAGTGATGATCGGTCTCACTATCGCTGTATACATCCAAAGCAGTATTTTTGGGCTGCATCCCCAATTTTTCCCTGCAAAGTTTCTGCACACCATCAGAGCTCTTTTGGACTTGTTGGTTACTTCAAGTTCATGTTTGTTTCATAGAAGTTTATTGTCTAGGGTGTCACGGGGTTCACTCGCTCCAAGAGTAAAGGTCTTGGATAGAAATAATTTAGTTCGACACACAAAATTTTGGATGACACTCTATATTTGATAACAAATAAAAAAACATTCAAGATAAAAAAAATAAATGAATACAATGAATTACAATAAAGAACTCTTAACATGGGTTATGATGGTACGATAACTTGCGTACTTAAATACTAAATTAAACTATTAATTATGATCTAATTTCGAAATATAGAGATTAAGTTTAAATATCTAGATCACTAATATTGGCCGGGAGGTTTGTATTGTGTGATAGGATTTTAGAAAAATAGTGAAAATAATGAAATATTAAATTTTGGTGCAAAGAAAAGGATAAAATTAAAAATTAAATTCGACTTAGCTGGTAGATGTCTTGGAGGGTCGGTGTAATTGCCTTCGTGAAAGTGGTTGAGCGCGTTACGCTGATGTCAAGGCCTTTCTGAGACAATGATCTGGATTTGCTCTCCTAAACTAAGTACTTCGTTCGCCCTCTAGGTTTCACTCAACGCCAAAATAAAGTGGTAGTAGTTGTGATAGATAGTAGATAATCGATGATAATAATTAGTAGGTCCTAAGATAGGATCGGATTACTAAACTGATAAAATTAACAACAAAAGTCCGCTTACCAGTGACCTAAGATGACGCCATTAACAAAATGAAATGCCGGCTCGACGCTGCTGTTTCAAACCCTTTCAGGAATATCGATGCAATGGACACAAATCTCCTGCAGTCCCAGGTAAAACGAATAAAAATGCACTCGATACTAGAAGTTCCTCGCGCGACAAAATCCCACAACGTGGTAATATAAATTTAATTGCACGGAGCAACTTGAACAGCGCGTCTAAGATGGTATGCGAGCCTTGTGCGTCTCCCTTACTTAGTTAGCGAAAGGGTCGAAGTCGGAAAATACAACGTGAATCAAAAGCCACTGATAAACTCAAAAATGCGGAGTAATTTGCACAAAAGAAAAGGTTTTAATGAATGAAACTTGAACTAATAACTGAAGAATAAAAGCAAATTTTAACTGACAAGGAATTACTAATTAATTTGGAAGTAAATAACGAAAATGAAACATTCACTTTTTCTATCGCGGTAAGATGCGTTGTGACGACCAAGGAGTTCGAAGCCTCACTGCTAGATGGCGTTGCAGGGTCTAATTCTTAAATTAAATGAAATAAAAAATCTTTAAGTAAAATCTAAAAATGAAGCGATCGCAATCCAACGGCAACAAGGGTAAGGCCTGTAGTCTTGCTGGGGTTGACATTGAGTCCCATCGATTGACACCATCTTCTCGTGAAGTTCAATCCTCTTTGAACTATGTCACAGAGGGTATTCTCAAATTTGCCTCTTGCGTATATGACAATATCATCGGCATACCCTTGACAAGGTATACCTGGATCCGTCAGTCCGCATAAGAGTTCGTCTACTATTAGCCCCCACAGAAGTGGGGATGTAACTTCCCCCTGTGGGCATCCTCTGGTCGTATTAACCGAGATGGTCTTAAGTCCCACCTCCGCCTCCACCGACCTGGTAGACAGTAGCTGCGACATCCATCTAGAAGTCACGCCGTCTACTCCCCTATCAATTAATGCTTTTTTGACAGACTCGTGTGGAATGTTGTCAAAAGCGTCCTCTATGTCTAGAAGGGCGCACACTACGGTTTCTTTATTTCAGTGCATCTTCGATTTTGGTCCGTCAGCTCCACTAATGCAGTCTCGCTCTTGCCCGTTTGATAGGCGTGTTGACAGGGGTGCAATGGCACCAGCTCTCAGTCTGTTCTAATATAATTATCTACAGCTTTTTCCATCGTTTTCAAAAAGAATGATGTAAGGCTGATAGGTCTGTGGGGTTTAGAGTGCGTAATGTCCTTTTTCCCTGCTTTTGGTATGAAGGTGACTTTAGCCCTTCGCCAAGCTCCTGGAATATACCCCAGCTCCAGACTACTTCGGCTTATCCGAATCATGTGAGGAAGGGTTTCTTCCTGCCCTTTCTGAAGTAAGACTGGAAAACTCCCGTCTACTCTCGGTGTTTTGAAGGGCTGAAAGGTATTAATAATCCATTTTAACTGTTCGCTGCTACATATGTGTCTGGCCAATGTAGTAGCTTCTTTGGTTGGTCTTCTATATTTCTTGGAAGGATTTTCCGAGGTTCCCACTTTGCTTTCGGCAAAGTGAGTCTCTAGAAGGAGGAGAGCTCTTTCTTCTTCGCTTTCAATGAAACTGCCGTCTGGCTTTCTTAGTACCATTCCTGAATCGATTCTACCCTTCGCCATTACGTTGTGAAGTCGCGAAGCGGTAAGTGTTGAAACGATTTCCTCACAGAACTTTCTGAAGCTATTTCTTTTCGCTTTCCTAAAAGCTTTATTGTAGGAAGTAAGCTTCTCGGTGTAACTCTGCCAATCCCCGTTATGCTTGGCCTTGTTAAAGAGCTTCCGCGTATCGGATCTTAATTTCGACAGATGGCTATTCCACCGAAGTGCGTCCCTACATTCTTTACTCTGCTGAATAGGACAACTCGAATCGTACGCTTCAAGTATGGCCTTGTTCACCTCTTTAACGTTGTTTTCCAGATCCAGATGATACCTGGCCTTTCTGGATTTGATGGCCTTTAGATTGCTACTAGGGAGATTTATTTACAAGAGAAAACTTTCTATCACACCGGACTATCTCATAATGATCCGGAAACAGTTCACTAGAATAAACAGAATCAATTAACCAAGTTTCCGATAACAATACGACATCATAGGACATGTCAGTGACGTTTTTATAGAATGTATGGGTTTTCGAATTCAGTCCTCGTGTATTTTCTGTATTTAATTTTAAGATTCTGTTCTGTTCTGTGACAAATTAATATTGTGATATCTGTTGCAGGTGGAAGAGGTCTCTAATTTACTAAACTTACGCAAAACACTTTGAACAATTTCTGGAGAGGGAAGTTTTATTTTTATTGGTCGTGCTCTGACGTCCTTTGTTGGGTCAAATTTTCCCAGACGTATAGGAGTAACTCCCTGATTCGAAAAATCAAGTTCAGACAAGATAGTCGTTGCCAAGGATGTGTCCTGAGCAATTTGCTTCTGTTTTGTTTTACCATTCTCAGGAGCGCCAAAAATTATGATGTTATTAGCTCGCTTGTTTCTCTCAGCAATCCCATTCATGATTTCCTCATTAACTGACAGGGGGGAGGGCAAAACGGGAGAGTTGGAATCATTATTACATTATTAATAAAACAATTAAATTTGGGTATCTGATGAATCCCCTGTTCACAATCAAAACAGATGTATTATACTGCTAGGTCTTAATTCAAGGTACTTCAGTTCCGCGGAAATTAATTCAGAACAGTTGGTGTGAACCGGTCTACCGCATCCATCGCATTTAATAAACTTATCAGAAGGCTCATTGATTGTTAGGTTACACTTTAGACAAAACATAGTGAATCTCCAACATAAGTAAAACTATCTATTCAAATCGGAATCGCTTATCAAAGTATTAGTTTAGTAGTTGCGGGCAAATAAAAGTGTATTGATATCTAAAGGAGAAAAAGACAAGGACACACTTCACACTCGCTAGAAGAACAAGAGGGCCGCGGAGTAGGAAAAGGGGTTAGCAAAAAAACAAAGGAGTATATCAATACACAAAATTATAATGCTTAATCAAAATTGAAACAATACTAAATGTTGATTATTCACTGTGATATATAGCAACGGTGTATGTATATAAGGATTTTTAACGCAATTGAAAAACAAAAGCTTCTTTATAACCTCAATGTTACATTAGCTAGTGATTGACCTATATAGCGACAGCACAATACTAGTGCAACATGTTCAAATTCAATTCAAGTTTCTTTCTTGACATGGCACTCATCTTATGGAGACGTAGTTTATATTAAAGTATGTAAAAACATTTAGGTATCCACTAGAGTTTAACGGACGAGATAGAGACCTATTAGTTCCGTTTACAAGATGCAGTGATAGAAAATAAGATCACGTCGTTGTAAGGAACAATAGAAAATGTAGTTTTCAATCTGATTTCATTCACTCACAATTTACTTTTCGTGGTTAGATTCAAGTTTAATTTCTCGTTACATTGAAAAAGCTAATATTGTGTTTTGTATCAAAATATTTTACATACATCGCTGCAACAATGAATCCGGACAAGCCCACCAGAGAACAGGAAGTCTACGTTCCTAAAAACCAGAGTTGGCGAAATCCAGTAACTTTTGGCAGTGAGGAGTCGGATGTGGCAGGAACAAACACCAATCCGTAATTGAAGATTCGGAAATTGAGGATAAGGAAAGGATGGAGGATGAGCGTATTCAGAAAGATGATGGAGAAAGTACTAAGGAAAGTATTAGTATGAATGATCTGATGTCAATGTTTAAGATAATGATACAGAAACAAGACGATTGTTTAAGACGGTTAGATGAAGTCATAATTGGCAATAAAGTTGAGTTTGATAGAACTGACAAGAATGTCAAAGAAGTAGAAAGTAAAGTTTTAGACAATACAGTCAGGAGAACTTCAAATCAAATTGCGATAGAATTTTGTCATCAAGAGCTTAGAAAGATGAAGAATAAATGGAATGAAAGTGGGAGCAGTGTTGATGAAAAAGTAAAGGCTATAGAATGCGAGATGAGAGAAAAGATAGTAGAAAGTGTGGAAAAAGCTGAAGAGAAAATTTCTAAAAAGATGTTCAGAATGAAAGAAATTCCAAGTAATTTTCAACATTACAATGGTATAAATTTTTCATTGCCTGTGCAAATGGAACAGCTACAGGAATTCTTCGGTTCAGCAACTCACAATCCAATGGCTTTTCTAAACCTGAATGATTTTGTAGAGTCCATCCCTGGAGATCGAAACAAATTGCAAATTGCCAGGAGTTGCATGAGGGATGAAGCACGGACATGGTTTGAGTTTGTCGCAGACGATTTGATTTAACCACATGGGAGCAGTTCAAAGAGGCATTCGAGCGTCAATACTGGAGTCAGTCCATACAGCTTAGGGTAAGAACAAATCTATTCTTAGGCTCATATAGAAAAGGTGGTTCAGACAGTAGAGAAATTAATATCCTTAAACATATATCGCCATCCATTTTAGAATCAGATTTGATCACACAATTATCCAGGCATTTTGCACCTGAGGTCACGCAAGCTGTTGCGATGCAGAATATAACCTTTATTAGTCAATTTTTGGAACTAATTAAGAGATTAGACTATGCGGAACAAAGCAATGTCAATGCCTGGAATACGCGAAGACCGGAATATAATGTCAACCAAAATCAGGCAGTTGTTAGTTCGCAAAATGACGGATTCAAACGTCAACACCCTTCGCAATATAACGTAACGCCGAGACCAGCTCCCTATGCCAACAAGAGTCAGGTTGTTAATCGTAGAAATGGTGAATGTCAGAGTTCAAATAATGATAGAGTGAACGTGCCTCAGATCCTAAATGACCGTCGTTCAGGTGACCAGACAAGGTCAAACGTTAATCAAGTGGCTTCCCCACATTATGTTAATAATTCTTATAAGTCAGCTGACAGAGATTTTACTAGAGGTCCAGTGCAAGGGTCCACAAATTGTCATGTCAACAATGTTGAAATTAAAAGTCAATTATGAAATATAATACTGGAGCAATACCTAAAGACACAAGGGTAACATTTAAAGCGCAAAAACCAGTATCAAAGCCGGATGATTTATTAATTGATGAAGCACGAGGGCAGGATTTTTAGACGGACCAACCAAAAAGATTAAATTGTACACCATGATGAAAGATGAGTTGTTAAGATCTGTGAATTTAGAATTGCCACACGTAAATGTTAAGTTTGGGAATAATGTTTATAAATGTCTTGTTGATTCGAGAAATGAGGCTTCATTTTTGGATGAAGAAGTTGTAAAGGTATTAGAGAGAGAGGAATTAGGGAAATTCATTCCAACACGAAAAATCACAATTGTAACTGCAACTAAGAAAGTGATTGCAGTAATCAATAAAATTTTTGTTACTGAGTATAAACTTCACAATTTAAAATTTCTGGGAGAATTCATTTCTGTAAAAGGGTTGCGCAGACATAGAATTGTTGGGATTGATTTGCTAGATACGATGAAGACGATTATTGATGTAGAAAAGAAATTTGTTCAGATAGGAGGGGATAGAGTTAATTGGTGTTCGGATACTCCTGATGAGGAGAAAGTAGTTAATAATTTAAGTAGAGAAAAGGAAGATGATAATGAAAATGATGAAATAATGGAGAATAGTCGTAGTAGTTTTAAGAATGATATACAGAGTTGCGCAAAAGTTGTTAGAGGTGATGATACACAAGGTGTTGTTTTATCCGAAGAGGATAATGAGGTTGAAGCTATTGGACAATCAGAGTTAGATGTAGTAGAAGTAAACAATTCCCAGATAGAATCTCCAGATGATGTTGATGAAATTGAAATCGATTGTGATGTGAAATTTGAATCTGAAATCAAGGAAATTTTAAAGCAGTATGTATCCTTAGTAGATAAATTCCCTAGTTTTGCTGTTGGTTACAAGCACTCTCTTGAGGTGGACGAGTCAAAGCCTTACAGGATCAAGAATTGTCCCATTCCCAAAGCCATGCAGGAGAAAGTGAGAGAAGAGATTTCCTGAATGCTCCGAGATGGTGAGCAGTGAATTGACATACTTTGTGAGCGTGGCGTCACAAAGTATGTCAATTCACTGGTCATCGTCCAGAAGAATAAAGGAGACATCCGTCTGTGTCTCGACGCTCGACGTCTAACCGAGCGCTCGACCGCAGTTTGACTGATCACCGGATCACCTCCGATCACGGTTGAAACTTTGTTAGCACGGTGTACGAATGCAAATTATTTTACGAAACTAGAAGATTTTGTGGTTTTATGGTTGATGGAAACGTTTATCAATTTAAGGTTGTAGTAGTTCGGCTGTCGCCTTAATACGCGCCATGCAACAAGCTTTAGAACCATTTAATTTATTTGTGGCGCATTATATTGATGATATTTTAATATTGAGTAAAAGTTTAGAAGAACATATAGTAC
Source organism: Protaetia brevitarsis (assembly GCA_004143645.1). NCBI lineage: Eukaryota > Metazoa > Arthropoda > Insecta > Coleoptera > Scarabaeidae > Protaetia > Protaetia brevitarsis. The sequence continues at coordinate 800,818 of RXPK01000314.1, read as the reverse complement.
ATATACGCAAGATTATTGAGGTGCTTGCAAATGATGGTCTCAAAGTGAACCTTGGGAAGTGTGAATTTATTAAACGTGAAATAAAGTTTTTGGGATATGATTTATCGCAGAATCATGTAAGAGTTGATGAATCTAGGCTAGAAGAGATCCAGAAGTACCCTAGACCTAGTAGTATTAAATTATTGAGAGGATTTCTGGGAATAATAAATTATTATAAGAGATTTGTTCCAAGATTGGCGCACATCAGTGCACCTTTATTTCAATTGTTACGCAAGAATGAGAAATTCAGTTGGACAGCTGAGAGAATAGCTGTTTTTGAGAATGTAAAGTCAGAATTTTATAAGTCAATATGTTTACTTTTGCCAGATTTTAGTAAGGAATTTTTATTACGTATCGATACCAGTGACACAGCCATAAGTGGTGTACTAATACAGATTGGTCAAAATGGAGAGGAACCAATTTGTTTTGTATCCAGAATCCTGAGAAGCTACGAAATGAGATACACTGTTTCTGAGAAAGAGATGTTAGCTGTTGTGTATGCAGTAAGCAAACTTCGATTTTACTTACTGGATAAGAAATTTATTACAGAATCAGATCATGCTGCGCTTACCTCACTGATGTAAACACGATTTTCGAACAACCGCATATATCGTTAGTCACTGCTGCTTTCTGAATATGTCTTTGAAATTCGTCACATAAAAGGAGAACTTAATGTAACAGCTGATGCATTGTTTCGTAAGCACAATTTCAAAAGCCATTTTAACCATGTTGAATTAAATACATATAATATGTATAAACCCGAGGGGTTGTTTGACTTTGTCAGGTTCAATGAGATTCAACAAGATGAATGTATACGAGAGGTATTAGTTCACCAAGATGATTATAAAGATTATGTGATCAGAGATGGCGTTTTAATGAAGAGGATACGTGATCAATTCAATGTTGTACTAACAGAATCGTATGCTCGTCAACCGAGCGATGTTAGTGATTCATGAGTCCCTTGGACACATGGATCACAAAGTTTGGGGGACCGCAAAAAAACAAAACAAAACAACTCTGGGGTCTCTGAAAATAGACACACAAGTGTACCTGAAAAGGGGCAACAAACTGCAGATAACGCTGAGGGCTTTGGAACCTAAACCTCGCGATCTCGATCAAGACCGTCGGGTGCCGAAAGGCGCAAACGTAAAGCTGCAAGGGAAGCTGCTCTAGCTCAACCTGAAAGCAAGGTTACCAAACCAGTAAAGGTTTCTTGGGAAGCAGGTATGGCTAAACCAGGCACCAGCCATGTTACAACTGTTGGCGTGAGGCGAAACTTCCCCGAGGAAAGCCCGCCAAAGGCAGTTGCTAAGCGGAAAAGAACGCCAAATCCGGCGACGCCAAGGTCCTTGAAGGAGGCACTCACGGATGTTTAGATGGCAATAGTGCCTGAAGATTATCCTGAGAGCTCCATCTCGCAGGAGCAGGCGGAACTGATCCGAAACAGCATACTGCAAGAGTTGGACAAGCTTGAAGTTGGAGGAGCCCAATCACAGTTCAGTGAGGTCCGACACCGATAAGGTGCGCTGAGGGCCGCCTGTGAGGAGGCGAGCACTTCCTCGTGGCTCACAGGCGTGGTCGAAAGCTGTACGTTTTGGGACGGCGCCTAGCTGAAACTAGTGAAGGAAGCAGATTTGCCAAAGCAAAGGCTCTAGTATGGGTCCCAGGCCCGCCTGTGGAAGCAGAGAAGGCTCTGCACCGACTCAAGATTCAGAACCAAAAGTTGCCCATATACTCTTGGAGGGTGGCGAACACCAGAGCTGACCCGAAAGGGCAGCAGATGATGGCAGCTCATGGAAGATGCTGCAGGACACCTGCAATGGAAGACTACATTGGACATACAAGGAACCATCACAATAGCAGATCCAGGAACGGGTGGGAGTGAAGGAATCCACCCAGCCGCGCTTTCTCTGCGGTCGACTGGATCCGTGAGCGCCATCACGGAACTGGGAACGAAGCTGGTGGATCTCCTGCGTACTTCACCAGAGTGGAGGGAAGCTCAGCAGGACGGGACGGTCAACATTCCTGAGACTGCTTCAGATTAACCTCCACCATTGTAAAGCGGCTTCTGCTGCCCTGCAAGCCTATGTGGTAAGGATTACTAAGGGTAAAGTGTGCAGCTTAGGGATTGGTGGTTGGACGCTTGATGAGCCTGTCTGCTCATTAAAAGTAATATGAATTGCCTGTTACTCGAGGACCACTGTTCTAGGGACCTGCCCACAGTGAAAACCCAGTGGATGGATGGGACTGGGACTAGGGTCTTCCTCCTGGGATCGACCTACCCTTCCGTATGACCAACAGGATCCACCTCCAACCCCGGAAGTAAGAGCATTGACGGCCTATGCGGAAGAGTGCAACAAAGACCTTCTACTTGCGTGCGATGCCAACGTTCACCACACTCTATGGGGCAGTAGCGATATCAATAAACGAGGTGAGATCTTAATAAGTCACTTTCGCCGCAAACGGTCTAGGCTTTCTAAACCGCGGAAACAAGCCGACTTTTGTAATGGCTAGCCGTGCAGAGGTTATCGATATCATCGTAAGCACACTGCGCTGCGCGTTGTGGGTCAAACAGTGGCACGTGTCGGATGAAACATCCCTCTCTAATCATAGATATGTAAGATTTGATATTGACATACCGCAAGTAAGTAGGATTTTGTACAGAAACCCTAGGAACTGCAACTGGGACGCTTATCGGGAGCGACTAATACAGGAACGAGGGCATTATCCTAAAATAATTAAATTAAGGTCAAGGCAACTAACCGAGAAACACCTTGGTGGGCCAGGGAATTGTCTGACCTGAGGGCGGCTACCAGAAAACTTTATAATAAAGCGTAAAATAATTCAGGTTTGTAGGATGCGATGGGTAATTGAATCCTTTAAACCCTTTAAATCGGTAGGTTTGAACGGCATTTTCCCGGCACTGTTACAACAGGGCCTGGAGCGACTATCCCCAGTCTTATGTACCCTCCTAACGGCAACCCTGGCGATGGGTTACACGCCAAACAGCTGGAGAGCGGCCAGGGTGGTATTCATTCCTAAACAGGGCAAGCCGTCCTATACGGAAGCGAAGTCGTACCAGCCCATCAGCCTCACCTCATTTTTTCTCAAAACCCTTGAGAAGATTTGAGACAAGCACCTGAGGGACTCGGCGCTGGCAAGGTTGCCTCTTCACGAAAACCAATTTGCTTATCAAACTGGTAAATCCTGCGAACAGGCCATTCATGACCAGGCTCGCCTAATGGAAATTGCCTTCGGCAACAAAGAAATTGGAATTAGTAATACAATATAAAATTTGTTCTTTCCAATCCCTTCTTTTAAAATCACTGTCGACCGGTTTCGGCTTATGCCATCTTTGGACACAGTACGTCTCAAAAGAACTAGAAGCTACGTCACATACAGCAGATGTAATTAACATTATAACGTAGCTTCTAGTTCTTTTGAGGCGTACTGTGTCCAGAAGATGGCATAAGCTGAAACCGGTCGACAGTGATTTTAAAATAAAGGATTGAAAAGAACGAATTTTATATCGTATTACTAATTCCATATACACCACCAATCCAAAAACTTCCAATAACTATATAAACAAAGAAATTGCACTAGCGACCTTCCTGGACATTGAGGGCGCCTTTGATAAGGCGTTGTTCCTGTCGATGGAAAGGGCGCTGCAAAAACAAGGAGCCGAACTAACGATTACGAGATGGATCGGCAACATGATAAGAAACAGAAAGATTCACGTGTCGCAGAACCTCTGCATAATCTTAGAGCAATTGTGGCAGCGGGCTGTCCGCAGGGCGGCGTACTGTTACCGCTGCTATGGTGCTTGACGGACAAAGCCATTGGGAACTTCTAGGCCTGCAGAGGTATGTTCGGTAAAGCGTAGGGGCTGAAGCTTTCAATGGTTCACTGGCTGTACACGAAGGTCATAGTACCCTCTATAACTTACGCCTTGCTAGTCTGGTGGCATAAAGCAAATCTAGGCTATGCTATAACTGTGCTTAGTAAGGTCCAAAGGATTGCCTTTTTGGGCATCACGGGAGCCATGATCTCTACGCCGACGGCTGCTATGGAGACCATTTTTGGACTTTCCCCGCTGCAGTTGGTGTTGTGGTCTAAAGCAACCCTAGGCGCTTGCAGAGTAAAATGTAGTGGATGCAAGGGCTTCTCCGGTAAAGCTGGAGACCACACCAGTATCTGCAACTACATCGAACAGACGGTGCCACTGTCCATAAAGGCAGATAGGATCCCATCCGTTTTCAGCTTCTCTGGCGGATACAGCGTGGGCATCTCCGGCAGGGAAACTGCAACATCGTAAATGTGCAGACCAAATCGGGCCCTTTTCCGTTGGTTCGTCGATGTCCCGAAAACGCGCAATGGCGCAGGCATTGGAATCTGGATGGACGAAGACTGGGACGGCGTAGCCTGGGGGCCTCCCCCACCATTTTCTAGGCTGAAATTATTGCCATTCAAACTTGTGCTGAGGGCATCTCAAATTGCCTACGCAAGAATGGAAGGATTGAAATCATCTCCGACAGCCAGGCTTCCCTCAAAGCTTTGCGGGCTGTCAGATTTGACTCTGAGGTGGTACTGGGGTGCCATAGAAAACTTAAACAGCTGACGAAACATCCAATGTTACATTGAGATGGGCGCCAGGTCACTTTGGGGTTAGAGGCGATGAAATAGCTGACATGTTAGCAAGAGGCGCCAGTGAGTTGCCGTTTGTAGGTCCAGAACTGACGTGTGATAGCTCATATGGCAGCATCAAAACGTTTGTCAGATCCCAGCTTGCTGCTAGGCACTGCTCGTTTTGGAATGGGCTTGCCGGCGCTAGACACTGTAAATCCCTAGGGCTTCAACCGAATGAGGAAAGACTCCGTACGGCAGTCTTTATGAGCAGGGACAAATTGAGGTTACTCACAAGGATCTTAACTGGGTACTGCACTCTAAATAAACACATGTACCGCATGGGCCTAGTGAATTTTCCCCTGTACAGGAAGTGTGGGAGTGCGGAGGAAACTCCTGTTAACCTTCTCGTCAGCTGTCCGGCCGTGGACGGGGAGAGGCATACGCACTTTGGGGTTCATCGGTTGGACGAACCAAGAGTCAGTAAGTTAATTCTTGGCCAGATTGCGAACTTTTATGATAAGGTGCAAGTTGAATGAAAGGGCTGAAATGGACATTGGGGCACAACAGGTCCTTCTGGCAGAGTTGCCTTCGTCGGATTTATACCCGCCCATGGGCAGGAAAGTTTACGAAAAATTTTAAGATCATTGGCAAAAAGTAATTTATTAGAATGAGTAACGTGAATATCATTAATAAAAACGTTAAAGAGCAAAAAGCCTAGGTTAGACCCTTGGGTTGCTCCTGAAGTTGCTACATAATCTCTGGAGCAGTTGCCATTGGAAAAGACATATTGGGTTCTATTGTCGAGGTAAGGTTTAAAAAAGTTAACTGGGTTGTTACTTAATCCAAACATTTTAAGCTTTCCAAGATGTCCATGATCCAAACGGCAAAATAAGCAGCAAGTGAAGCTAAAGCAAGCGACGAACCATTCCACTAATTTCAGCCAGTCAGAGTTAATAGGTATTCATTGGTATCTTACACATTTTTGTCAGTTTTCGTTTGCAGGATTCGTGCTTAACGTTTAGCGTTTTCAGTTAAATACTACTCAGTAAAATACTAATAAATCTTTTGTATGCACGTTGTGTTTGTAGGTTTTTTCATTTACCATTGTTTGAAGTCGAGAATATGGTATACATAGTTTTTTATTATTTGTACTGGCATTTCACTTATTATTTGCATAATAAATGAAAAAATCATTGAAGAAGTTTGGAACAACTAATACACAAACTTTATTTCGATGAGTGTTAGAATTTAGAAATTTAGCTATTCTTAAAGACGGTTTTACAACTTTGTTTCTACAATAGGTAAATCAAACACAATAAAGTTTTTACCGACTATCAGTAATAAAGCCTGCTTCCCAGATCTTGCCTCCCTTACCCTTTAGGCGAATTCTGGGAGGATTTAGCTTTTCATAAATAAAGTGTGGAGATGTGAAGCAAGCAAACGAATGCTTACGTTTTTCCACACCCCTTGAACGGGTACATAGTACTACATGTTTTTTAATAGTCGCAAAATGTGCTATTTGATGATAGCATAGCCTATTAAAGTTTATATCAAGAGAATGAACCGGTATGACTTCACTACTACAAATCTTTGAAAACGAATTTTGTTTATAAATTCCTAATGAAAGCTACATCAAAAATATCTAAAGTGTTTTGCAAAATTGGAATATTAAGACAGTTATAACACATAATTGACATACTAGAGAGTGGAGAAAAATAAGTTTTTTCATGCATGGAAAGAACGTTTTGGTTATGTCAACCAAATTTGACCTTATTCAACAAAATTATTCGTATATATGTAGTGGCATATTGGTGGAGTACAAAGCACGAAAATGATGAAGCTGATGAAAGCTAATACTACACACTAAAAAATTTTTGGTATTATTCTTGTACGAATTTGGGACAATTTTGTGTCCCTAAAACCGTACTGGTATTTTACTTTTAGAAGTGATACTTCTAAATAGTACAAAATAGTTGCTTTAAGAAAATCGTATTTGATATTATATATCCAAACAAGTATTTCTTTTTGCTTGTGAGATAATTTAACGTTAGATTAACTAAAGAATCTCATACTAGCTTTCCAACTTCTTCTAAATATGTTTACGATTGTGAAGATGTAGAATATAATAACAAACCATCTAAAACTACTAGATATGGACGTATTATAAAATCGTCGTCTACCTGTATGTGTATGTATGTACCTGTTAAGAAAATAAACCACTCTAAATCCAGACTCGGCCATATTAAGACAGCCCTCTTGTCCGCACTGCCAGCATCGTCGCTCTGGATGCAACAATCTCTTTGGAACGGAATCATGATGTGTATCACTCTGGACGGGCTCCCTTGCATTGGCCACCAGCATCATTTCTTGTCGGACCAGTCGATAGTTTCGACACGGACCATTGCACCATTTTTTCGAAGCGTGCCTGTTCAGGACGGATGGCTTCGTATTCTGTCGCTTGCTTGTAGAATTCTTGAAATGTCAGGAAACTGTTTCGCCGAATATACAACTTGTATTCTGCTTCCATGTTATTGTATATCCGCTCCAGCTTTTCACTTTCTGACATCCTTTTTCCCCTACGTATCAAGGTTAAAATTGCGCACCTCTTCTTCAATCATGTAATTATAACTCGGCGGTAAAAATTGCAATTTAAAATCCCCTAGGAAATCTTTCCACGTTACCCATAAATCCCGGCCATTGCGGTACCATAAAGGGTTCCACAAACCAAGGCGGTCACGGCTGCGGTCGCGGTGGCGACTGAGGCCGCGGTATTGTTTTCCCGCGAGCGATCACAAGCATAAGCGGCCAAGATCGCCGGACTCTATACGTTAATTCTAAGTGCCCAAAAAATGGTTTGGTTAAAATGTATGGTGAAAATGAAGAAGATATGAAAGAAATATTAATTTTGGTAGCTCTCATGGAAGAAGACGCGATTATAATTATTATATAATTTATCCTATATTAATTTTATATATTTTTTTTCAGATGTTGTCGTCTTATTTGCTACCTTTGATCTGTAAAAACACGCATCGCGGCCGCGGCTAAACGCAACAAAAAGCATCTGGCCGTGACCGCTTATCAGAACGATGTCCTAGGCCGCAGGGCCGCCTGCCAGGCCGTGATTGGTTTAAGTACACTCACAAGATTAAATATGTTGCGTTTGACCGCACTTGTGACCGCGGCCGTGACCGCGACCGCGGGCGCCTTGGTTTGCGTTTGCGGAACCCTTGTTTACAGAGCTTTACCACGAAAAAGTTCTAGCAACGCGGTCAGCATTTTCCTGTCCGATATTTCATATTTGTTGCTCCTCGATCCTATCCACTTTCTCACGCGATCACATATTTGTGCGGCGGTCGCAGGAGTATTCCCTTCTGCAGGCAGTTCTTCAGGGATTTGATTACCTACTGGTGTAGTTTGTCCGATCGTAAATACCCGCGAGGATGTTTGTTTATATTGCGTACCTACTAAACGTTGTACAATAATTTAAATTAATTAAATTAACCCTCTAGAAGTAGCTGTGAGTGTGAGTGAATGTTCAGGGTTCCAATCTTTGATGTACGCAATAAATGAAATGTTTTCTAGTGAAACAAATCGTTGGCTTTTGTGTTTTTATTCCTCAAAACAACAGCAAAACAAGAAAAAGGATTTGTTTGACAGAAATACAATAACAATACACAATGATTAAATTTACAATAAATTTACGGTTTATTTACAATTTTCTTGTCGGTCGGAGATAATAACATATAAAAGAGTTGTTACGTGTTGAAAACACCTTTTCTTATTTCTCCAACTGTACCCTATCTCTTCTGAATTTATCCAAGTTCCTTGACCTTTCCTAGTTACCGTCGCTATTTACGTATTTTGTATAACGTCACGTTTAACCTTGAATTTGTTTTTTTGTAATGTACCGCTTTATTTGTGACCTTTTTCAAAATTCTTAAATTGTCAAATTTTAACATATATTTAGATGCTTTGATAACGTAAATTTCATTAAACTCCGTTCATAATTAGCTCCGAATTTATTCATTTTTGTTAATTGTTGCACCTTTTTTGGTGCGTGCTGTACTTGAAACGTTAGAATTCGCATAATCTCGCACACCTGCATGTTGTTTATCTTCGATACTCGAATCCTATTGGCCACTTAATGGCATAGCGCGGGAACTAGTTACCTCTACCCTTCCGATTTTTCACTTACACTCTAGCCCGCTAAGAGTGCCGACCTAAGAGTCTAATAGGCGTCGCCCTGCTGCAATCCTTTTCGACCTAATTTACCCGTTTGGTAACCCCTGTGGGGGGATCTCTGGTCGTAAAGAATCTACTCCTTGGAAGCCGTTTGAGTCCCTGTGTTTTGACTACGAAGCCTTCTTTTTTTTGGAGCCCGCCGACGCGGATTTTGCAAGCCACGCCGCTCTACGTCGTCCCTGGACCGGGGCTTTCTTTCGTCATCTTTCTACGCTTCTATTTCTTCTATTTCTACCCGCCCCTGGTGGTGACTATCAACCCCTCGTGCATTGTTTGTGTTACATGTAAGTTAATTTTAAGAGTTATTTGCTTGTATATTTGTAGTAACGAACTACCATTGATATATTAATAATTTAACGTAATTTTTTTTGTTATTTATATTTCGGTCTTTGATATCATAATTCAATTTAACTTAATTCTTTTTTAATAATCTAGTCTTTGCGATCATTGTCAAAATTTAGTTATTTAATTGTTGCTTTCTTTATTTTTTTTTTTTTTACCTTAAAACCAATGGTAGGTCGTAGTCATTTGCATGCTCGATCGAGTACGTAGATTTGATGTTATTGTTTCTTGATAATTTTACAATTTTTTGAATAATAACCGGCACTCCCACCAGTTCATTCATATATTTATACATTGTAACCATGTAAGACGAGGCTTCACCGAATTAAGTGTCAATATACAGTTAATATATTCTCTTTGCGTTTTATTTAATTTTACTTTAATTAATCGACCTTGGCGCACTAGTTTGTTTTTCTTGTCATTTAAATAACATTTTCATTTAAATTTAACTATTTAACAACATATTAAAAAAATTCCGCAAGTACCAATCCCTTGTTTCCCCGACTGGTAAATAGCCATTCTGGGCTGTGGTTAACTTACCGGGCGACAGCGTCGGCTAGTGAAGGCAACAGCTGATAACCCAGTGGCGCTCACTCCGACATCTCTCCGGCGCCTCCCTGCCGAATCCGACTCCGATAATCGCAAGCGTGGGAAATAAATAATAATAAACGTTGTGTTTATTTATCCTTCTTTCCCATCCTTTGGTACTTTGCGATCATTTATTTTATTTTATAATAATCTTTTATAAACAATTTTACTTTTCATTATTATTTAACCTAGTCTCATGCTCTGGAAAATTGCTACTATTTATTACGCCTGAGATTTTACCTGTAGCAAATTGGCGCCCAACGTAATTTTTTAACACTTGTAAATTTAAACTTTTAAATTTTTAAATATTTGTAATTTAACTTTTAAAAAAAAAAAATAGTTTTTAATTTGTATTTTGCGAATTTTGTATGAACTTTTATTTTGCGTGGGGAGTGACACGCTGCGCCGTTTTCAATTTATTATTGTATTCTTGTTTATATTTGTTTATTGTTATTGTAAGTAAGGACATATTTTGGTATATTGTAAATTTATATTTGTTCACCATGGCTTTACAATTTGATATACACCACCTCCGTAAAGACGAACTTATTTATGAGGCAAAATTCCGTGGGCTATCTCGAATGAATCTCAACTGTAGATGAGCTTCGAAATGTTTGCGTCCCTTATTCGCTTAGAGAAGCAGAATAGTTCTTTTTCTACCCCGAATTTAAAATAACCATCTCCGAGGAATTAGAATTAATTGAAGGTAATTTTCTGAATTAGAAACATTAATATCAGATTGTGCGGCAAATCCTAGTAAACCTCCCATGGTCTGTTCGCAGCCGTCTTCACCATTACTTGAATAGAGTAATAGAATTCCTGTTACCACTTAACAACGGAACAATCGAAACAACGTTCTATTGCTATTAGGGAATTTCCTTGGTTTATTAGATTCTTTTGACCCTGTAGACATGTCAACTGAAGAAAAAAAGTTAACTTCACCGCAAATAGTACCATCAAGTTTTCTGCATCTGTTTCCCCCAAAATCTGTCTACCTGTATTTAAGTGGGATTTGAAATTTAGTGGAGAACCTAAAGGTTTCATTGCACAACTTCTGGAAGCGTTGACGAATTGAAAACACGCCCGTGGTATTTCTGATACCTTACTTTTTGAATCGGCGATTGACTTATTTGAAGGAAAAGCTCTTATATGCGTTTAGGTCAAATAACACCGTGTTTTCTGATTGGGAAGCCTTTCTATACTTCTCCCGACGACATTTCGACCACCGAAATACAAGACTCGTTTATACCAGGACATTCTAGCTCGTACCCAAGATCAGACGGAATCCTTTGTGGATTACTATTCTTGTATGTGCTCTATGTTTCGGCGTTATGGAGGAAATGCCTGAAGACGTTCAGTTAAATATTATTATAGGAACCTAGCCCCATTTTAACAACATGAATTTTACCCTCTGTTTTCTAATCTGGCCCGAATTAGAAATGAATGTCTTAAATTAGAGAGAAAGAAATTTAAAGTCGATCATTATAAACCACTTGTCGTAAACGAAACACTTTTGTTGAGCCTGACTTTGCTTTTGTAGCAGCAAGTGCATCTCTAACCCGCGAGAATAGTCGAGATAGTTCCCCTCAACGACCGACTTCAGATGTTTTAATTGTGGTGATATGGGCCACCGATTTAGTTCTTGTTCTCGTCCTTGAAACATTTCTGTTATAATGTGGACACCCCGAAGTTTCGGTTCGGAATTGCCCGAAATGTTCAAAAAAACTCGAATCTAAGGCGTTAGTTGGTCGTAAACGTCCTTATGAGGTTTTAAATTCGACCGAAAATCCCAAATTTGACAATAGAATGTTATTAAGACTACGTTATAATCTCGAGTGTCAGGAGATCAAAGACCCTATCTTGAAGTCACCGTGTTAGATTACCCTCTTATTGGTTTATTAGATTCTGGCGCTTTACGAACAAGTGGTTGGACCTCGAGGATATAAAATTTTATCACAACTTGGACTAAAGTTAATATCTTACACTATCGAATGTACTGTGGCTGCGGAGATAAATGTATGAGCCTTGGTTACATCTCTGTACCCTTCCGTTTGGAAAATAAAGTTAGATTAGTCGACGTTCTAGTTCTTCCCGATATTCCGCACACATTAATCCTCGGTGTAGATTTTTGGGTAAAAATGGAATAATTCCTGATTTGAGACAAAGTATTTGGCATTTTTCTGAAACTAACCTACTGCGAACATCGACAGTATTTCGAGGCAAGAATTCTTTGGACCGCGTTCAAACAAATGACACTATCACGACTAGTGGACGAACAAAGTCGTAATATAACTTCATTAGGCCCGTACTCACCTCGTTGCTCATGAAATCGAACTTTTACCTGGGACACGGTCCCATCAAACAACGTTACTATCCGGTATCCCGCGATCAAACAAGAAGTAATCGAGAGTGAAAATTCAGAAGATGTTGAAAGCCGGTATCATTGAACCTTGTAAGAGTCCTGGGCTTCGCCTGTTTGCCTAGTTCAGAAGAAATCAAGATAATAGTTACCGATTTTGCTGTCGATTATAGGAAGTTGAAATGCGGTTACTCGCAAAGATTCGTATCCGTTACCCTATATTTCTTCTATATTGGACAAGCTTTCGAGACGCTAAAATATTTGAGCTCACTTGACATCAGAGCGCGTACTGGCAAATACCTATAGCCGAAATTCTAAAGACTGTCTGCCTTCTGTGTACCCCAAGGATTATACCGATTTTAATGTCATGCCGTTTGGTTTAACCAACGCACCTGCAACCTGGCAGCGGTTAATTGATTCTCCTTAGGTGCAGATTTACAGCCCTCTGTTTTCGGTGTATTTGGATGATATTGTTATTATTTCAAAGGACTTTCAATCTCACTTAGACACCCTAAACGAAGTATTTAAACGACTTCGAGACGCTGGATTAACCGTGAATTTCGAGAAAAGTCAGTTTTGTAGGCCTCAGTTTGAAATATTTTGGGTTATATTGTCGACGAATTAGGACTAAGAACCTGACCCGGAGAAAGTCCAGAGCATCTTCAACGTACCACCTCCTAAAAACTTCGTGAAATACGGAGATTTATTGGCACAGCTTCATGGTATCGACGTTTCGTACCGCAATTTTCAACCGTAATAGCACCACTGTCGAATCTCACACCGTAAAAGGTCCTTGGAATTGGACTCCTGATTGTGAAAAAGCTTTCCAACAACTGAAAGAAATTTAGTATCTGCTCCATTTTAGTATGTCCCGACTTTAAAACGTATGTTCTCTGTTCAAACCGACGCTTCTGCCTACGGTTTAGGTGCGTTCTAACACAACAATTTGACGAAGGCGAAAAAAGTCATATGTTATCTGTCCCGATCATTAACATAAACGAACGAAAGTATAGCGCTACCGAGCGAGAATGTTTAGCTGTGATTTGGGCGATCGAAGGTTTGCGTCACTACCTCGAAGGATATCATTTTAGAGTTATTACGGATTGTCATTCTTTATTATGGCTTCATAATCTCAAAGATCCGCAATGGATGGACGCTTTAGCGCGTTGGTCATTACGTTTACAACCTAATGACTTTGAAATCATACACCGAAAAGGTTCTGAAAACGCCGTTCCCGACTTTCTGTCACGTTCCGTAACTGCTGTAGCAGACGTTGTTGATGTTAACCCCGAAAACAGACGAACGATCGTTGGCATACAAAAATGAAGTACGAAGTTAACAATTCCCAAATCGTTATCCTTTGTGGCGTGTTGAAAATGATAAGCTGTATAAATTTGTCAACCACGTTATCCGATTTGAACACCGAATTAGAAATGGAAATTAGTCCCGTCAAAATCCAGCAGCGTAAAGACATCATTAAATCTTGTCATGACGAACCCTACTTGCGGACTACTGGAATTTTCAAAAAACTGTTGCTAGAGTTATGCAGAAATATTTTTGGCCGAAATTGTCATGTGATGTCGCTAGATATGTCCGTCATTGTAATGTCTGTCTCAGTATTAAACCATGAATCGACCACCTGCTGGGACAATTATTAAGCAAGACACCTACTGCTACTCGACCTTGGCAAATTATCTGTGCTGATTTATAAGACCACTTCCACGTTCTAATAAAGGACATTCTTATATCCTAGCCGTGTGCGATGTTTTTAAGTAAATCCCGCATTATTATTCCCTTACGAACCGCCACGGGAGCTAACGTAGCAAAAACTCGTCGAAGAGCAGGTTAATTCTCATGTTTGGAGCACCTTAAAATTATCATTGTCCGACAACGGAGTACAATTTAAGAGCAACATATTCAAAAGATATGGTAAAGAAATACGATTCCGAAATAGCTTTCACCGCATATTACCATCCACAAAGTAATCCCACCGAAAGAGTTAATCGAACCATTAAGATCATGTTAACAGCGTACGTAACGATAACCCACCGTACTTGGGATCAGTATCTACCTCAAATCGGTTTCGCTATAAAGATCAATTTGAACATGAAGTGACTAAATTGACCCGAAATTTCGTAAACTTTGGTCGAGAACTAACCTTGAAAAGGTAGTGATGAGAATTTTGAGCCCTCTGACGCCGCAACACCTCTAATCAACACCGCAAAAGCGTAAGTTAGCATTCGCCGAGCTATAACCGTGACGTACGAGAGGAGAATCCGAAAAGCGCATGTAAAGAGCGCGCACCCGTACAACATGCGACGTCAACCGGAAAATTCACACTAGGACAACGTGTGTGGCGGCAAAAATCCCGTGCTCTCCGACGCTACTAAATACTTTTCCGCTAAACTAGCACCGAAGTATATTGACATTTGAAATCGTCGATATAGTATCACCTTGGACGTAATGAAATAGTGGATAATCACGGACGAACCTCGATATGGAATATAAAGGATTTTGAGGCACACCCGCCTGAATAATCGCCCCTGCTGTTGGGGGCCATAATAACCTCAGCCGAGTCCATCTGATCACTAGATACCACCAACTTCTCCAACTGTGACACAACATCGCCCTGCTGTTGGGGCCATAATACCTCAGCCGAGTCCATCTGAGTCACCAGGATACCACACAACTTCTCCAACTGTGACACAACGGAATTGACACCAAAAATATGTGACGAATTTTACGTTCACCCTGCTGTTGGGGCCAAGAATACCACAGCCAAGACCGTCTGAGTCGCCAGGATACCACCATCTCTCCCACAGTGACGCAAAGCTACTTGAACGAATGTCGGCGAAAGACTTCTTTACTCCCGGATTTTACCCTTTTTGTTTAGTTGTTTTGAACGTAGGTTCGCTTTTGTGTTAGGTATCTTCTTCTGTTGAACGCAACACTAGCGCTTAGGTGGGGTTGTGACTGAACCAAGTAGGCCCATTACCTTTAACCGCCTTTGCGACGTGGACCGTTTATAGATTGAACTTCTTTAGCTTCGTTCTAACTTGCGATTATTTTTTCGATTTAGTCGGAGGCTTTAGTTGAAAACTTACCTTACTTGACTTTGCCCCTTTCGGTAGGGTTTTGCGGTTAGGATTAGCGTTGTTGGACCAAGTTATGTTGTATGGATTAGCTTTACTTACGTAGTGGACATTTTCCCGATTGTGACTTATTTTGAGGCATATAGGATTAAGCTCGTTGTGGGCGCTGTCCCAATCCTGCTTCGCTGAGACCCGGCAGCCTGTTTTCTCTTGTTGCTAAGTTTTTGTGTTCCGGGCATAGATTGGATTGTTTTTGTTTCATTCTCTGTCGTTGATGTTTGGGTCAGTGTTTTGTTAGGACCGGGTGCGCTCTCACCGTTTGTGGCAACACCGACTAATTCCTTTTCTTCTTCTTTCTCTTCTTCTGTCTCCTCCCCCAATCGTGTGGATGAGGGTTGTTGTAATTTCTACACTACCGCAACCACGATTCCTTACCCCCTTTCTCTGACACTACTTCGCCCCGATTTTCCTTTCCATTCACGACTTTTTCTACTCTTTCTTGCATCTCTCATTTACTTTTCATCTAGTCGAGTGCTTCTCGCGCGTGCGGGTTGCTCCTGGTTCTGGCTTGCGCTGATTCCACTCATTGTTTGAGTTAGTGCCTACTTCCTTGATAAAAAGGGCACACCCCAAGGGTTGATTTTTTATCCCGTTCTTGTTTACAAGTATTATTTGTTTTGAGGGAATTTTTATTCCGTTCTTATCAGCTCTGCGTATCAGTCTGGATGGCCGTCCCTGACGTTTTTTTTGAAACTTCCGAAATTTGTTTAACGTTTTTAGACCCTTGTTTTGGTTTGGCCAACTCTACTTTTTTTTGGTGTTATTTATCTCGGCTTTGCTAGTTCATCTTTATCAGAAATTTACACGTAAAATTTCTTCTGGTAAAAAGGGGATTGTTACGTGTTTGAAACCACTTTTCTTATTTCTCCAACTGTACCCTATCTTTTCGATTTATCCAAGTTCCTTGACCTTTCCTAGTTACCGTCGCTATTTACGTATTTGTATAACGTCACGTTTAACCTTGAATTTGTTTTTTTGTATGTAACCGCTTTATTTGTGACCTTTTTCAAAATTCTTAAATTGTTCAAATTTTAACATATATTTAGATGCTTTGATAACGTAAATTTCATTAACTCCGTTTCATAAATTAGCTCCGAATTTATTCATTTTTGTTAATTTTGCTGCATTTTTTGGTGCGTGCTGTACTTGAAACGTTAGAAATTTGCATAATCTCGCACACCTGCATGTTGTTTATCTTCGATACTCGAATCCTATTGGCCACTTAATGGCATAGCGCGGGAACTGGTTTACCTCTACCCTTCCGATTTTTCACTACACCTCTAGCCCGCTAAGAGTGCCGACCTAAGAGTTAATAGGCGTCGCCCTGCTGCAATCCTTTTCGACCATAATTTACCCGTTTGGTAACCCTGTGGGGGATCTCTGGTCGTAAAGAATCTACTCCTTGGAAGCCGTTTGAGTCCCTGTGTGTTTGACTACGACGCCTTCTTTTTTTTTGGAGCCGCCGACGCGGATTTTGCAAGCCACGCCGCTCTACGTCGTCCTGGACCGGGGCTTTCTTTCGTCATCTTTCTACGCTTCTATTTCTTCTATTTCTAGCCCGCCCCGGTGGTGACTATCAACCCCTCGTGCATTGTTTTGTTACAATGTAAGTTAATTTTAAAGAGTTATTTGCTTGTATATTTGTAGTAACGAACTACATTGATATATTAATAATTTAACGTAATTTTTTTTGTTATTTATATTTCGTCTTTGTATCATAATTCAATTTAACTTATTCTTTTTTAATAATCTAGTCTTTGCGATCATTGTAAAATTTAGTTATTTAATTGTTGCTTTCTTTATTTTTTTTTTTTTTACCTTAAACCAATGGTAGGTCGTAGTCATTTGCATGCTCGATCGAGTCGTTGATGTTTTATTGTTTCTTGATATTTTACAATTTTTGAATAATAACCCGGCCTCCTACCAGTTCATGTCATAATATTATACATTGTAACCATGTAAGACGAGGCCTTCACCGAATTAAGTGTTCAATATAACAGTTAATATAATCTCTTTGCTTTTATTTAATTTACTTTAATTTAATCGACTTGGCGCACTAGTTTGTTTTTTGTCATTTAAATAACATTTTCATTTAAATTTAACTATTTAACAACATATTAAAAAATTCCGCAAGTACCAATCCCTTGTTTCCCCGACTGGTAAATAGCCATTCTGGGCTGTGTTACACTTACTTATTTTATATGCAATAATCTTTTATAAACATATTTACTTTCAAATTATTATTTAACCGTAGTCTCATGCTCTGAAAATTGCTAAACTATTTATTACGCCGCTGAGTTTTACCTGGTAGCAGAGTATTCATTCATTCATTCACTTCTATTCATTCATTCAGTTAGGGTGGGCATTGATGTCCGGGCACTTGAGCAAGGTGCTCATTGTACCATCCCTATTGATTTCTCTTATTTCCACTCGAGCAGCTTGTGTTCTCTATAAAGCCCAGTAATCTTGCCAGTGGAAACTTGAGCCTTCGAGGGCTCAATAGATCTCTCCCGAAGTGCTTCTGCTAAAGTTCCTCACAAGTGCAGATTACATGTAAACTCGTTTCCTTCTGTAGTTCGCATCTTTCTCACCACGGTTCGCTTACCGGCCTGTGTTGTATAGATGCTTTTTCAGGAGATAGTGTCCAGTTACCAACACAGTAATGGTTTTAACTTCTTTCTTCATCCCCATCCCCTCCCCATCATATATATACCAAAGCGCTTTTGGTATAGAGTTGACCTTCAGTTGACCTCCATTTCTTTGTACTTTTTTATCTAACCAGGTCCAGATCCCCCTCTTTGCGGAATCCTTAGTAATTCCACATACCGGGCTCTGGACCATTAAAGTGTCTCTTAGAGCCTCCTTGGCTAGTTCATCGTAATTCGTTGCCCTTATATCCTCATGTCCGGCAACCCAAATCTAGAGACACCGGTGTTTGTCTCGTGCCAGTGTGTATTGAGGGATAGTCTTGGCAGTCCTTCTATAGTTTTGAACCTAGTTACTGGGTTCGAGCTGCCTTAATGACAGCCTGGCTGTTCAGTCATTATATTAATTTTCCTCCTCATGCAGCCCCTTTTGCATTTTCTGCACAGGCTGCAAGGGCGGATACTCGTGCCTGGAAGACCGTTGTATTTTTCCCCCAGGCTTATAGATATCCTTGATTAGGACTGGGCCCCAAATAACCGGCTCCTGTTGCGGTTGGCTAGATTTGGATACCGTCCGTGAACCAGTTTATCATTTAGCAGCGATTTCACTGCGTGCCTGGTCTTTGTTCGGTATGGAGATTTTCACTTTTTCAGTGAAGATAATTTCGGGTGACATGCTGTCCGTGGGCATTTGCAACAATGGCCCGTCCAGCATCGTGCCCGTAGTATAAGTGTGCCTCTCACCCTCTGAAGTGTGGGATGCCACAAGTTGTTGGCTTTTCAGTCTAAGGATCGCATTCATTGCCTCCGCTCTCACATAGAGTTCCAGCGGGGGGGAGGCGCACAATGGTCTCCAAAGAGGCGGTCTCTGTACTGTTAGTTGCACCAGTGATACCCAGCAACGCCTGTCTCTGAACAGCGGTTAGCAGTTTCGCTGCGGAGGACACATCTGTCCAGACTACTGCCCCGTATGTTATTGCTGGTCTTATCACGGCAGTATATAGCCAATAGATCACCGTCGGCTTTAATGCCCAGGTTTTGCCAGCAACTCTCCCGCAGCGCCAGAATAGTTGCGTAGCCCTGGTCGTTGTTTTGACTAAGTGATTTTTACAGCTCAGTTTCGCATCGAGGGTAACACCCGGGACACTTTACTTCCTTGGTTAATGCCCAAACAGTCTAACACCGCCTAGGTCATCGAGTTTCCTCATGTTGGTAAAGGCAACCAACTTTGTTTTTTAGTGGATTAACTGAGAGTCCTTGTGAAAGAAACCATTCCTCCCCCATTCGCAGTGCATTACGCATTATGCCCGCCACCACCCTCGGGAATTTTCCTCTAGCTACGATGACAATGTCATCAGCGTACTCCTGCGTCCATATTCCTTTGTCGTTTAATGATCTGACGAGATCATCCACGAGCAAGCTCTACAGCAGCGGTGACAGTACTCCCCCTTGAGGACACCCTCTAGTGGTCCTCCTGGCGATATTTTTATCTAGCATATTGGCATAGACCACTCTGCCTCTTAGCATGCAGTCAACCCATCTGCTAGTCGTGTGGTCAATGTTCCGGTCCATTAGTGATCGGTTGATCGAGGGCCAAACTATGCAGGGCAGCCTCTCCTGATTTACCCTTTGGTGTGCCCATTGCAGAGGATGCAGAAGATATCTCGCAAATGCTCCTTCTGTAATGTTTAGGTGTATAATTTTTTCCATAGTCTTCAGCATAAAAGATGTGAGACTAATTGGTCTGAATGATTTCGGATGGTAGTATGTGTCCTTTCCAGGTTACGGAATGAACACAACCCTAGTATCTCTCCAAGCCTTGGGAATGTAGCCCAACGCACGGCTAGCTCTAAATATCTGCAAGAGGGGCCCCATGATGTCTCCAATTGCCTCCTGTAGCAATCTTGGAAGCACGCCATCTGGTCCCGGTAATTTATACGGTTCAAACGACTCAACTGCCCAACGAACAAGATGAGGTTTGAAAATATCGTTTGATTTCTCCAATCTTCCATAGACGCCCTCCTCACTGCGTCTTCTGAGAGTGTTCAACTCTTTACTCCACCAAGCAGCTTGTCTTGGCGAGCGACGCTCCTTAGTGGACAGTTATTTTCATAGCACGAGAGAATGGTCCCTTGCAACCATACAAGGGCCAACTCTAGTTCCTCACTATTCCTGATCCTTACGGGATAGTTACGGGCTGCTGCAGAGAGATCTCCCCTGTAGGACTTCCAATTAGTCCTTCTGGGATCCCTGTACGGTTTTAGCTCCGTTGCATAATTAGAAATTTCATAGGATATGTACGCATGATCAGACAGAGATGGATCGTCGGATACGTGCCAATTCCTGAAGTTTTCCCGCACCCTTAGAGTGCAGAGAATTATATCAATCAGTGACTCCCCCATCGATGTTCTAAACGTCGGTTTGTCGCGACGGTTCAGACAGTCAAGTTCAGTACTACACAAATAGTCAAATAGAGACTTACCTCTTGAATTATTGTCTCTGCTACCCCATGTCACATGATGAGCATTGGTATCAGCTCCAACAAATAGCTCCAGCTTATTCTTGCAGGTAAACGCCACTAGGGTCTCCATATTAGATCCTGGTAGTCCTTCTGGTGAGTCGATGGGTAGGTACAGAGACCCAACGATCGTTTCTAGTACCTCTTCAATCTATTGTCGCTTAATCTGGCTGCCGTCATGTCCCGGTACACAGTTCCATGATTGGCATCACGTCCAGATCAGATCTGAACAGATACAAGTTCTGATTTTAGTGTTAGGTGCACCCACTATCAGCTCCCTTCTCCTAATCTGTAATCCTCCCCACTTTACTTTAGTAATCCACGTTCCGGATTAGTAGGATGTCAACGTCTTCAGCCAGCACCCTTTGACAGAGTGCTGTCGTGGCTGTCTTCTTGTGCTGAAGATTGATTTGCAAAATCTTCAGCGCCATTTTAATTCCCAGATGTCGACGTCTGAGGTTCTCCTGAGGTTCCCTCTTCCCGCGTACTGGGTTTATTTTTCTATAGGGTCACAAAACTGGCCCTCTGATCACGGTAATACGGTCTCCAACCAGCCCGCACCAACGTTTCCTCAGAATCCTTGTCAATCCGAAGACTCACGTGCAGTCCTTTGTCGGAAGACTTGGAGCCGAGGGTTGTTCAACGGTCGACCCTGAGTTCTGGATTCTGTCTTTCGAGTCGCTTCAAACCTACTGTCAGATCCTCCTTCGTAGTCTCTGGTAGGAGTGCCAGCACTCGCTGTTGCTTTGGAAGCTCATCACTTCTGATCAGCTTCCAATTTGTTTCTTGTGCGAGATAGTCTCTCGTTGTGTTGAACGAGTCCTCCTCCGCAGATATTACCCTATAGTAGTCGTCCATGAGGCGGGAGGATTCAAACCTCGGCGCCCTGTCCGCCCTATCTATGATGCCCATCAGGGCCTCTCTGATGGCTCCCACGGATTCCCCAGTCACCACGCTGGCCGGGTAATTCTTTGGGATAATGGCTGCTTTGATCCCCTTGAGGGCAGCCTTGTAATTCGCGACCCCGGGCGCAAGTTTCGTCCGTTTGGTCACCTTTTTCTCAGGAGTACCCCGGTTGACACGGTTCGCTTAACGGCGCCTGTTCGATTCAGCGTACTCTTTGATTTTGCCTGTGGAAGGGGAGCCTTATATTTGCTGGTGTCAATACCTGCTCCTCATCTTCCTCAGTTTCTTTCGTTGCGCCCCCGAGAGAACTCTTCTCTCCTGGGGTGCCTGGTCCTTCTTCTTAGCAGTCTCACTGTCAGACCGCTGTGCAAGTTCTATTGTGGATCTGGTTTCTGGGGTCTCTTCAGTCTCCATGCGTTGTGGATTCTCTTCAGACTCCAGTGTTAAGGGTTTAGTTGCTCTTGGTTCCATAATGAGTTCCACGAGTGCGGAAGAAAGAAATTTAACGTTTGAAATGTGGTTTACTAAACAACGAGATTGCTCGGTTAATAACATATAAATGGGGAAATTGAAATTACTGCTATGGTGAACAAAGTATATAAGGCGTATCAAAATTTGCGTAGCCAAACAATTCGGTGGATTTCGAGAAGCGGATTCACGACTCTTTACACCAAGATCGTAGAAGTTATGTCGCGCTATCCCCGGAGGGTGGATACGAACAATAACCGAACGAAATACGGAAGATTACGCCGCGCGAATCCGGAAACGGCGGCTATTGGTCTGTAATCGAACGAAAAGCGACAGATCACGTCGCGCCACTCCCGAGGAACGGCCGCAATCAAACGAGGGGACGGAAGATTACGTCGCGCCACTCTAGAAGGGCGGCTGCGATCTGCAATCGCGCGGGAAACGGTGAACTATGTCGTGCCACTCCCGAAGGACGGCTACGATCTATAGCTGGAAGAAGCGAAGGAATAGACAGTCAGGATCTGCCACGAACGCGGCAAATGCAAGGTTTATATAGCCCTGCGGCGTCAGTGGGGATTGAAGCGTGCGTAGAATCAACGTGCGGTGCGTGGGGATTTAAGCTTGCGTAGATTCAACATGCGGACACAGTATAAACCAAATCAGTACGGTCATAACATGAGTCATCGCACTACCAGTGTGACATTAACTATTTCAAAATTTACTCGGTTAGAAGATGTCCACTCGTGACCAGCTGTTCGCGATTTTTTATTTTTTTAACCCTTGTGTTATCTGTGTAAGCTTCGTGAAATATTGTCGTTTTTGTGAACTTATTTCAGATTATTATCATTTTAGTTTATATTACTATATTTCCTTTTGCCATTCAGCCATTGTGATTGTGTGTTTTTATTCTTCTTTTCTTATGTATACAAATAGAAATGCGGACTTTTTTAAAGAGAAGAACATGCCTCAATAGATTTTCAAAGATGTTTTTGCAAGAATAATCGTTTCGCAGTTTATTTGAGATTCAAAATATTTTAGAACCGAGTTCAGGGAAAATATGAATCTATTCCAAATTATCGTTATAATCATATGCCAACTTCATAGTGTATATATATTATAGTATTATAAACATTCTTGGATTTGCAGTCAGTGGCAAATAAAGAGTAGTCTTTTTTTTTTTTTGACACTATTTTTATTATTTTTTAAGGTATAAAAAATGACTACTCTTTTATTTTGCCCACTGACTGCAATCCCAGAGATTGTTTAGTACTACAATCATTACAGTCTTTTCATCGAACCGCGTTTATTGCGTCACCTGATAGCGCAATATATATTGAAGTTTGACATTGGATTGTAACAAGGGTTGTCAACATATAACGTGTACACTTTCTATATTTTCTATCATGCTCATAGTTTATTCCTATTATGGAATTATGTGACGTCCTTTCAGTATGTCGCTCATGTGACGTTCATGTATGGCAGCGGTATGTTTTCGGTTCATAGCACCAGGAATATACTACTTTCATAATACCGTTAGATATGAACTCCGCATGTTGCATATCTATTATTTTTACAGCCCCTTTGATTTATGATTTTTACTAAACGTTTGGTTTTTCTTAACATTCTATATGTATGCATACAAATACAGAGCCTACACTACAAGGCGCATCTCCGGCAAGTATTGATTAAGCCATTATTTATTTAATTCTTATTTTAATCTAAGTTTCTTCAATAAAAGTTCTTTTGTTTTTTTGTTTTTTGAATAATTATGTTACTTTTATACTCATTTCAGATGACACCAATTTTTCTACGTACAATAGTTACTGTTTTATGAGGGTCACACAATAATATTTCAGATACTAATGTAATGTCACACACGAAATTGTTGTTACTTGTGCCTCTGCCTGCCGATATTTTGATTGGTTATCAGTTGTTATTTTTTGACAATCAGCGTCGGTTTTGATATTTCTTGTGAGTTCGTTTTTAAATTTGAGTGTGTTAAAAATGTCACTTTACAGAAAAGGGTAATTTAATATTTTCGTCATGAAAGGTATGGTGATCGAATTTTGCGCAAGCAAGAAGTATGCATATTATTCAATTACGTCTATCTAACGTACTGCTATTACGCAGACTTTTCCAATTTTTGAAAAATACGCAATATCCGACCGTAAGGAGAAAGTATAAGACGGGAGCCAAAAACTGTACTGTTGGTGATGCTGCTTAATATTTTGCTGGCGGTGACGAACGTCCCGACATCGTGCATGATCTACAAGTGCTATATATTTCGGGAATCTGTTCGTAAAGTCTTTAAAGAGATTACATCCATAAAAGTGCATTAGTCTAAGAATAGGCAGTTGTTTCGATAGAGCTGCATTTTGTGGATCATGAGGGATGCTTCCAAAGCATTCAATTTCGAAACAACATTTTGTTTGACGAGCACGAAATTATGTTAATGATATGTTATACAGAAATAATTGTCGACTTAGCTTAGAAAATCCCTAAATGGCTAATAGACGCTCATTCACGTTTCTGAGTTGATGTCTTAGCAGGTTAGCAGCTATAAATTTTGATCAGCTATGCACGTTACAAGGAGAAATTTATTGACCAAACGTAGTTCCGACATTCAGCTATTTATCTCATTACATACTTGGTTCAACAAGGGGCTTTCACACTCTGGTTTAAGGTCGAATTCGGAATAATTTTTCCCAGCTATGGAGTGTCGAAGTGGGGCATAAAGTGGCGGCCAGACTCCGTTAACCCCTTCTGCTTTTGCGATGGGGTTACATAAATTAATTTATGGGGAACGGCTAATATTCTCCGAGATAGAATTCTATAATATATATTAAACTACCTATCCAAATAAAACCTTATACACTTTACCTACTGAATGAAAAAATTGATTAACATTAGATTTGTTATAGGCCATTAAACATGAATTAGTCCACAAAAGCAAACAGTCGAAGGAGGTACACTCACAAAGCTGGATCTAACACACAACTGGTGCTTGGTGTAGTGCGGCGATAATCATGTTGCCCATACCTGTCAGAACTTCATAAACGAAGAGGAAGTTGAAATTCTTCCTGGCCTGCCGCGGTGGGACGTTTCAGGACCGCCGTTCATCGCCGCCGTTTCAGCGCCGCCGATTCCGGGCCAGGACTTTCAGCGGCCGGCCGATTCAGCGCCGGGACAATCAGCGCCGGCCATTCAGCGCCGCATTATTTGAATGGTTATATAGATAACTTAAATGATTCATAACTTAATGATCTTAACTTAATCATTCATTCTTAATGAAGAATTTTTGTACGACGTATACTTTGGTTGCAATGGGATGTTTCGATTTGCGGCGTTTCGAAGCCCGGAACGTTTTGACACCAATATGCAGTGCCAGTTGAATTCATTAGTATGAACAGTATCTAACGGTGTTTTTTAATTGGAAGGGATAAGAGGGGAGAGGAATTGATTTTTTAAGAGATTTTCTTTTTGTCGAAATATCATTTTTTTAAACATTGGATGGGGTGACAGGGGAAGGTAATGATAATTTAAATGATATTTTTTGGGGCAATTGTTCTTTTTAATGATTTTTTTTCTTTTTTTGACATATCTGATAAAGTTGCTAAGATGGTTAAATCATATTTTTCTAACATGGGGTGGAATGTTAGTTATAGGCTTTTTGTTAAATTGATGTTGTTCTTCTTTTTTTCGAAACATCGAGAGAGAGATGCATTAGAAAGTTTAAATCATATTTTTTTCTAACATTGGAAGGAGGGAAGAGGGGGAATTCTTTTTTTTATACAATTTTTTTGAAATCGAGAGAGAGGATTGGATTGAATGTTTCAAAAGTTGTTTACACTGAAGGGGCGTCGAGCGCGCGCTTCTCTAATTTATTTTTTTCTTTTTTCAAAATTAGAGAGACAATCGAATATTTCAAATCATATATATTTTTTTAAAATTGGAAGAGGGAAAGGGAGGGGGTTAACATGTTTTTTAATGATTTTTTTCTCTTTTAAAAAACGGGAGAAGACGCCATTAAAAAAGTTTAACCATTTTTTTAATATTAGAAAGGTGGAGGGGAAGGGTATTTAGGTTTAATTTTTTTTTCTTTTTTCCGGAACATCAGAAAGAGAGAGGATGGCGTTAAATGTTTCAAATTCAAACATTGTCATGTAAACTAACCCTTCACCTCCACCTATTCCTATAAAAAAATGATTTTAGAGTGTGTTTGTGCGTTCCTCTCCCGTTGTTAAAACGAGAAAAAAAATATAATTAAAAAACATTCTATCCCCTCCCTTTCCCCCTTCAATGTTAAAAAAAAATATATATGATTTAAAATTTCCGATCTGTCTTCTCTTTCTATGTTTCGAAAAAAAGAAGAGAAAAATCCATTTAAAAAAACATTTCCCTCCCTCTCGCCCATTCCAGTGTTAAAAAAGTCTTTTGAAACATTCTAATGATCCTCTCTCCCGATGTTCTAAAATTATCTTAAAAAAATAATTCACCCCTCTCTCCTCCTTCATGTAAAAAAAAATATGATGCAAAACATTTCTAATCATTTCATCTCTCGATGTTTCGAAAAAAGAGAAAAATTATCATTAAAAAGCTAATATACCCTTCCCTTTCCCCTCCTTCCAATGTTAGAAAAAATATGATCTAAACATTTCTTATGCATCCTTTATCGCAGATGTTCTTGAAAAAAAGAAAAAAAATATCATTAAAAAAGAACAATTCCTCCTCCCCTCCCATGCCCTCTTTCCGATGTTAGATAAAATATGATTTGAAACCACTTGTAATGCATCCTCTCCGATGTTTTAAAAAACAGAAAAAAATATCCTTAAAAGAATATCCTCTGCTCCCCCTTTCTCTGCCAATGTTAAAAAAAAAATATGATTTGAAACATAATGTATCCTCTTCGAATGTTTTAAAAAAAAAAAATTGCCTTCCCTCGCCTTCCAATATTAAAAAAAAAATGATTTGTAACATTGCTGATTCATCCTTACGATTTTTTCGCAAAAAAAGAAAATGATCACTTAAAACAGTACTTTCAACACTAAAAAAAATATGATGACTTGTGCATGTGTCCTCCTCCCTGATGTCAAAAAAATCTCTGCATCATATGTTTATTCAAATTCAATGTATTGCATCTGGCGTTAACACGTTCTGGGTCCGAAACGTCTAGAATCTAACCGAGGAAAACCACCAGATAAAATAACTTTATGCAGTAAGATATTTTAATTTATGTTTTTTCTTTAGGTAATCTGAAAAAAAAAATATTATCCTTAAAACAATTTTCTATTCATGAAGCGCCACGACTTCCAGTTGCATAGGATCTCATTATTTACTTAATCAAGACTTATGTTTTATAGCGAAAAAAGGAGTGGTATCACAATAAATTCGACAATTTACATAGTGTTTGAATCAATACTGTACAAAAATGTTCAAAAAATGAATATCATTATCATAGTTTACCTTCATACGCGACGCTAATCGGCTGCCTGAAAGTCTCGCGTGAACGTCCGGGCGCTAATTGTCTGGCCGATCGCGGCGCTAAACGCCGGCGATGAAACGCGGCGCTGAAGTATAGACCTGCTCGCTCCGGATTTAACCGTAGGATGTGTGGATAGATAGTTGTGCTACATAAGGCGTTACCATAGCACAACACTTGCGGAACTATCGTGTCATTCATATGCCTGGAATGAGATCCATAAGTACCATTGATTTCATTCAGATGTAACTTTGATTGATAAATTTGGTATTGTTGGTATTTTTTTCTCATTGCTTTGATTACTACTGAAAAGTGTTATGGAATATACTTGAACTTCACTAACTTTTAAGTGTTGCAGTTTTTTGCACACAGTTTCATCTATAATTATTCCAATTCTTTTCTGATGGATAAAATCTCTGATTTTGTCAGTTTATTTCATTGATAAAAGTGAAAAAAAGTATCAACACTATTTTATGATATATACAAATTGTATATAGCATTCGTGACGAGACAAATTTGTCTGAACCGAATATTATCGTAGGATGTATCTATTGGGTTTTCTAATAAACGCTGTAATATTATAGAAGTGTGTATTAATATTGTGAAGAAATAACCTTTTTTTTTAAATTACTTTAAAACACAAACAACAGATATTTTCTGTTAAATAAACATGAGATAAAAAACATTCCACTGCTTCTCTTGCTCTGTTCAACCTCAAAACTAAGTTTCTACATTGTTAATATATTTCAATATTTAATATTGTGTGTATACAGCGCATCCAACGAATGTAATACTTTTAAATTGGGGAGGGTATTGGATTAAGATTGTTGTATGTTTATAATAAACAATTTATTAAGGTGTCAAGATATGGTACACCTCAAAAAAATGCATGAAAGAACACATACCTGCTTAGAAACTATAATGACATTAAAACAGTTATATGTATGAAAATGATTTAAACATATACTGAGTAAAGAAACATTCTTCTGAGAATAATATTTAAAATAGTTTAAAGTATAATAATTTCAATATAAAATAAAAAGGTGGAAAAATACTCAGCAATTCTACTAAGATATTAATAGCTATCATAGTTTTTATATAGTTCAGAAACTTGTTGGACTGTTATAGAACTGCGAACCCTAACAGATCCATAGTCCTGTATCAGCTTGGGCTTGTGATAATTTTGTAGTCTATGCGTTTGATTTCTTATTTCATTACCTTCACCAACACTTTCGTTTGCGGGACAACCTTTACAATGACTATTACGTTTGTTAGATGAGTGTAAATTCCTGAAGTACTGTGCGTCAATTTTCCGTATATCCACCCACAAAGTACTACTAGCTGTTATTTTGAATATAGCATTGGTTATTCGATGACGGTTGCTTTTCAAATGTTTGACATGGCATACTTAATTTCATTGCCTGTTTCCGCGACAACTCCTCAGGATGAGCAACGGTAAGAGCTAAAATACTAAAGAAACAACTGTAACCCGCCTAGGTATAACCAGCATGCGCTGTTCGGAAACGATTAAATAAGACGAACAGTGGCACACACCCGATTGTTACGGATTTTCATGGTGGAAGATTTATATTTTCAAAAATTATAATTTAATTTTTTATAAGAAATATGAATGTGTCCAACCAATGTGTGGAGTGTATTATCGAAAGGACAAATATATTAGCGATAGGACAATTATATATATTTGTCTTCGATAATACGACGTCCACACATTGGTTGGGTGCTTGCATGTGGCGTCACCAGATACGTCCGTATATGGACGCCACAGCTTTCTTCTATTGATGTGACTCCTAGACGTCGTAACATTTTTAGTGCGTTATTTGGTGCCGAAAAGTTTGTGTAAATTGTCGGGAATATGTAGTGCGCGCTGCGATTTGTATTTACGCCAATTACATTATGACTCTCCGGTATGCGACTCCATCCTACTAATGTTTATAATATTTGCGTTGGGCCGTCCGGTAGCTCTGACAAATTGCATGCGTAGTTATAGCCTTTGATAGCGAGGCGGGGTGTTAGCGTCTTATTAATTTTGCATCGGTATGGTTGTATTATGAGTTTTAAATACTGCTTAGGTGTAGTATGTTTATTCTAGCCTATCCGCAGAACTACGCAGCTCGCAGCTCGCTTCATCTCCTTACATTGTTTTCTACAACATCTGGGATGTTACAGAAATATAATTTACTACAAACATGTTTAATTCACTGTCTTCGACGCCCCAAAAAGTAATAATAATTTATTCCCAAGGCATTTCTCGGGTTGTAAAAAATGGAATTCGCTCTCAGTACTGTCCAAAATAATAATAATAGTTTTTTCTTACAGTATTTTTTTTTGATTTGTAAATTATGAATAAAAACAAAAAGTTTTAGCTAAATAAAAGAAATAATTATCTTTTTCAATTCATTCAAATCAATTTAGGGCAATCCACTTAAGTTGTTAAAATTTATTTACCTATTTTTATCTAGATACATTAATCAACATCATTAATTATTCGTTTTTTTTTCTTTTTCGGTTGAAATTCTTGTGTTAATAGCAAATTTTACTTATTCCACACATCATTCAAACACAGTGATAAACTGCAAAAGTCTTATTATTATTATTCTTAAATAATTGGTGTACTTTCATTCTGTTTACATCAGATGTATTTTTTTCAAATTTGAATAACATAAATAGTGTCCAGAATAGATGCTTTGTTAGTTATTTATAGCGATTTTGTATGAAAGGATTCTGCTATTTCGTACTACCGTATAGCAAAATATTAGACATTTTGGAGCAGTTCTCTAGTCTTTATTTTCAACAATTCATATTTTTATAAAAATCAAATATAAATTTTTAAGATATAATGTCCTTTCGTTAAAATTCGTGAACAATTGGGTGGTGTAGCAAGCAGTCTGCTCTTATTGTAATTCTTTTCTTTAACATGCGCGTGCTGGTTATACGTATGCGGGTTACGTTGTTTCTTTAGTTATTTTTAGCTTTTTTCACCGTTTGCTGCATCTCGTGAGTGAAAGTTGTGCGCGGTACACAGGGTAACTGAAATTAACGGTTGCGCATTGTGGCAAACGTTTTGAAAAGCAACCTCATCGAAAGAATCCAATGCTATTACTTCAAAATAACAGCCAGTAGTACCTTGTGTGGGTGGAGTATACAGAAAATTGACGCACAGTATCTTTCAGTGAATTTCACTCTCATAACCAACGTGTAATAGTGTATGTGTAAGTTTTCCACGCAAACCGAAAGTGTTGGGTGAAGTGTAATGAAATAAGAAATCAAAACGCATAGACTACAAAATTATCACAAGCCAAGCTGATACAGGAAATAATTGGACTATTAGGGTTCGCAGTTCATAACAGTCCAACAAGTTTCTGAACTATATAAAAACTATGAATAGGTATTAAATATCTTGGTTAAATTGTGAAGCCGCAGTTTCTAGAAAATCTCCTTTATAGCTTTAGTATTTGTTCCACCTTTTTATTTGTATTGAAATTATTATATCTTAAACTATTTTGAATATTATTCGTCAGAAGAATGTATTCTTTACATCAGTATATGTTTAGCTCATTTTATACACTTTCATATAACTGTTTTCTAATGTCATTATTTTTTCTAAGGTAGGTAAGTTTCCTTCATGCATTTTCTTGAGGTGTAATCTTTGTTTATAAATAAGATTTGAAAAATAAACAAATTTCGAATAGATATCGCATGACAAAAATGTGTTATTAATGACAGAATAGAATAACGTCTTACAACAAGAAAGACATTTTGTTTGTACAAATGTATGTTTAACAATTACTTTTAAACTACACTTATGTTTTGATGTACAAATTATCGCAAAATATTTAACCAACGTTTATGACATTAGAAGATCTACATGAGTATGATCCGGGTTTACCTAAGGATACATAAATTATTATATATAAAATTTGATTAAATGTTCTCTATTAGTTATTAATTTCTTGACGACCTTAATAATATGTTTGCATTATAACCATGTACAACAACCTTTATCCCATTACCTCCCCATTTTTAAAAGTAATTACATTTCGCATTGGATTGCTGTTGTATTAGCACTAGAATATTAAGCATTGAAATATATTAACAATTGTAGGAAACTTTAGTTTTTGAGAGTTGATAGCAGAGCAAGAGAAGGCGATGGCGGCAGAGTGTTTTTTTTTATCTGTATTGTTTAATTTTAATATGAAAATAGATCTGTTCGTTTGTTGTTATTAAAGTAAATTTTAAAAGAAAAGAAGGTTATTTCTTACACAATATTCTACACACTTCTATAAATTACAGCAGTTTATTTAGAAATCCACATTAATACATCCTAGGATAACATTCGGTCCATCAGACTAACAATTTGTCCTCGTCACGAATGCTATATACTAATTTGTATGAATTATCATTACAATAGTGTTGATACTTTTCTTTCACTTTTATCCATGTAATAAACTGACAAAATACAGAGATTTTATTTCATTCTGGACAACAAGAAAGAATCTGGAATTAATTTATAGATGTAAACTGTGCGCCAAAAAAATGCAACACCTTAAAAGAGTTATAAGGCTGAAGTTTCAAGTAGTATTCAAACTACTAGTTTTTCAGTAGTAATCATAGCAATAAGAAAAAAAATACCAACAATTAGCAAAAATTTATCAATCAAAATGTTACATCTGAATGAGATGATTAATGGTATCTTATGGGATCTCATTCCAGGCATAATGTAAATGACGACGATAATTCCTGCAAGGTGTTTGCTTGTTATGCTAAACGCCTTGCGTAGCAGCAACCTATCATATCCCACGCATCCTTGATCGGGTTTAAATCCGGTGAGCGAGCAGGCCAGGGAAGAATTTCAACTTCCTCTTCGTTTATGAAGTTCTGACAGATATGGGCGATATGATTATCAGCGATTTTTTACAAGCAGCCAGTTGTTTTGTTAAGATTCCAGCTTTGTGAGTGTCCTCCTTCGATCTGTTGCATTTTTTTTGGCACGTATTTCATATTGTTTGCCTATACAAAATCTAATGTGATCAATTTTATTCCATTTCACTAAAGAGTAATAGTAGTAATAAGTTTATAATTTTTGGATATTGTAGTTTTATATATATATAGATATTTCTAATTCGGAGATATTAGCCGCTCCCCATAAACTTGTAATATAAAGTAAATGTAACCCCATAGCAAAAAGTCAGAAAGGTTTAAGTCTGGAGTTCTGGCCGGCCACTTTACTGCCCCACTTCGTCCACTCCATAGGCTGGGGAAAAAATTATTCCGATAATTTCTGACCTCTAAACCAGAGTGTGGAAGAGCCCCGTTTGTTGAAACCAGAGGTTATTGTAATTGATACAAATAGCTTGTAATGTCGGAACTACGTTTTGGGTCAATAAAAGTTTCTCCATTGGTAACGTGCCATAGATGATCCAATAATATTAGTATTGATAATCCCTGCCTAAACATCAACTTTCTAAGGACGTTGAGAATGAGCTTCTGTTAGCCATTTAGGGTTTTCCTGAGCCCAATATCGACAATTATCTCTGTTAGTTAACATAGTCATTTAACATAATTTCGTGGCTTCATCAGAAAACAAAATGTTGTTTCAGAAATCCGAATTTGTTTGAAACGCGTACCTCATGATTTCAAAATCACAGTCTTCTATCGAAATCATCTGCCCTTAGTTCTTAGACTAATGCACTTTTTATGGATGTAATTTCTCTTTTAAGCACTTTACGAACAGATGAAATATTATAGTCACGTTGTAGATCATTGCACGATGTCCGGGGTCGTTCGTTCACCGCCAGCAAAATATTTAATGTAGCATCACCACCAGTAGCAGTTTTTGGTCTTCCCGTCTTAGACTTTTCCTTTGCGGTTGGATGTGTATTTAGATGCGTATTTTTTCCTAAATTTGAAGTGTGCGTAATAGCGTTTCGGTCACTCTTCGTTTACTTCAGGATGTATGATTAGACTCGGAAACAGCAAACACATTGGCACACTCCCATGTAGAACAAGTACCAGATATAGTAAACACCAAAATTTGTAATTTATCCCCTTCGATACCAGATATACCCCCGCAATATGGTTTAATTCATTTAGTTTTGATGAGAATTGACACAGCTCTTTTTTAAGACTTTTCATCAACTATCCACCCGTAACCAAGGATTTTCATACATTTTCTTTATACGAATCACATTGAGTCACTCCCCATTCAATTAAAATAGATACCTAGGATACCAGGCTATCGTACAGTTGTCAGACGATAAATTATATTCAACTTCCATGACTACTAGTGTGAATTAATCCAAATTATACTGGACTTACAAACAGGTGTGTACATAAAATAGTAATTGCATTTCAATATGGTTGGTAGTTTTCCTCTTATGAAACACAGCAATATACTCGGTTTAAAGATGTCGCAAAATCAAATTTTTGTGTCTCCAGAAAACCAATGTAAAAAAATCTCATGTCTGTATTGATTTGACTTACATACTGTGATGTGGACGCGTGGGGACGCGACATACTAAGAATAGAAACTATGAACGGTGGTAAGAAAAACAATTCAACGAATAAATGCAGCCATAAAGTAAATAGAAAAAAAATCATTAAACAAATGGAAAATTTATGCCAAAATACATTTTTAAATTAAAGAAATACTAAAATGAATTTTTCCCTGTAACGGCACGT
Organism: Protaetia brevitarsis; assembly: GCA_004143645.1. Taxonomy (NCBI): domain Eukaryota; kingdom Metazoa; phylum Arthropoda; class Insecta; order Coleoptera; family Scarabaeidae; genus Protaetia; species Protaetia brevitarsis. The sequence goes on along the minus strand of RXPK01000314.1, from coordinate 766,755 downwards.
TACAAGGTCCATAACTGTGAATATTCTTGGGCTATGGTATATGCCAATAGGAATCACTACCACACGAATTTTCTAATAACGTCCCTGAAGAACAAATGAACGAACAAGAGGAGGATTTTCGTTCGCCTGCCTCATAGGACAACTCAAAAGATTAGCAATCGATGAGCTACCGTATATTCAAATTCAAAATCCACCACTAAAACCCCTTATACATACAGGAAGTACTAATATATCAATGATTAATCCCGATATTGTTCAAAAATTTTATCCTAATAATATTGTAAATGAAACATTAAAAGTAAGAACTGCCAACGGTACTGTTTTAATAAATAAATGTGCTACGATTCCTTGTTTTAATGAATTAAGAGCTAACGGTTTTTTAAATGTCAATGTTTATATTTCAATAATTTTTATGCCGGTATATTAGGCTTAGAGGATCTAAGGTCTATGCAATTTAATATAAATTTAAATAAAGGCACACTTTATCGAGACAACTATAAAAATCCACTGAAATTTACAGTGGCAGCTCGTGAGTTTTGAAAGAGAGTGGGCACAAAATAAGAACTTGCCTATTTTTTGTACATAAAATCCATTCTCCTATTTCTCATGCTGGAAAACACGTCTATGACTTTGTTGTAGAAATGCGTTCAGTCGATCTTCTGACATTGTGCTTCTCAGAAAAGTCTTAATGCGTTTGAGGGTGGAAAAACATCGTTCACATTCTGCTGTCGACATGAGGTTGTACAAATAATATCCAACAGTTTGTATGTTTCCGTCAAAACTTTTTTTAAGGTGTGTGTTATGAACACTAAAAGTGGCAAAACACCACCTACATCTACGTCGGACATGTCCTCGCGCTCATAAATTACTGAAAGTTCACTTTTCAATGTTACGCTGTCCAACATAGGATAACATTTCACATTTTTTTATACACATAATTAACCGACGCAAAATATGACGATTTTTTTTCCACATCTTCGCTGTACTTAATTTTATTTAATTAATTATTCCGCGCGTGCATTCATGTGAGAAACGGAATTTTCGTGTTTCTTTGCCCTCTCTGCGAATTGCTTTAAATCATTTAACCTTTGTTTATTCCACGCACTGACATCTTTCTTAAAAATTAAGCAGATAAAAAAAAATAGTTTATTTGTTAGTGAACATCCGCACATCCACTCATATTTTTATTAAATATTCTATTGTAAATTCGAGTTTTACTTGTGGAAGTGTAGTTTATTTGAAGATCAGGAATAGGCCTTCCTTTCTCCTTACTGTAATTAAAGTTTTTCCTCAAATGAGAGCGGGTTTTTTTTTTAAGATTTTGCACTCAATTAACTTCCATAATTAATAATAAACTTCACTTCAAGCCTTTGAAATCACATATGCGCGGTATGCGTTAAAAACGATGCAGTCGCAACGAATGCAAGACGTTAACTAGAGACACGGCATTGCGTGCCCCAAAGCGACCGTATAAGCCCATATGGCGAAGATAAACGGAGCCGTCCGATTCATACTCCAAATAGGTACATCGGAAAGAGTGCCCCGGAACATAGTTCGCTTCGCATAGCGTTCGCATATGCGCTCGCGTCTGCGGTGCGGAAGGAAACTTTGACACCATCGTTATAAAAATACGTAAAAATAATAAAATAAAATAATGCACTGAATTACATGCGATTTTTTTTTCTGTGTTTATCTTGGTGGTTGGGTGGGCACGTGCCTTTGTGCCCTTTAGTACCAGTCGCCACTGGAAATTCAAAAAAATGTGACACTCACAATTCCTGCTAAATCGAAAATATTAAGAAAAGTATCTTAAGTTATATTGACGGAGAAGTATTAATAGACAATTTTGTACAAAACTGTATTTATATTTCCAGTTGTATAACATACGTAAAAAGCAGGGAAGCATTAATTGAAACTCTAAATTGGTCAAAGACAGAAACATAATTCCAATTGAAACCTTTATCGACAATTCCTCTCGATAACTTTCACATTTTTCATTATCAGGTTAACGAATCTGAAGCAATAGAACGTTTAAATAATATGTTAAGAATCGATAGCTTAAATAATGAAGATAAATCTCGTATTTGGCATCTTGTGAAATTACGTTGATATTTTTAAAAAAAACCCGGGGATAAATTAAGCTGTAATAGTAATGTTCGCCACGAAATTAAATTGAAAGATAATAATCCTATTTTCCTATGCGCAAGACGATTTCCTCATGCAATCAACAAAAATTAAAAACATATTGATAAACTTTTGGAGGATAATGTAATTAGCCCGAATCAAAGGCCCTGGGGATCACCTGTAAATTTGGTAAGTAAAAAATTAGATGCATCCGGAATAAAGAAAACTAGATTAGTTATCGACTACCGCTAGCTAACTACCTTTAACTAAAAGATAGTAGACGATTGATATCCAATCCCTAACAACGAAGATATTTTAGATGTTAATATTTTACTACCCTTGACCTAGTATCCTGTAATAATCAGATACAAATGCTTCCGGAATGCATCGCTTGTTATAGTTCATAATAAATATTTATGTATTTAACTTCGTTTTTGTTTTATTTTTTTGTCCCATAAAATATTCCCCAAAAAATACGTTTCTCTAACTTAAATATATGACGTCATTTAGACGTGATACTGTGACGTCTTTTTTAAGTTGAAAATAGACGTCAGTGGGCTGTGACACTTTATCGTCATTATTACGTGTCTTTTACGTAAAATAATATGTCATTATGACGTAAGACGTGACCAAAATTGTACGTCATAATGACGTGTAGGTGCTACCTGGGATATGAAACACTTGAAATTGATTTTTGAAATACGACAAATCCTATACTTATAACAATAAAGTGTTTGATAAAACTAGAATTTCTCTAACAACTTACAGAAAAAATATTGTAAAAGCCTTAAAAGAATGTTTAATAACCGACAAAAAAAAAGTTATTTACTTTAAACACAAAAATATAGAAAGAGAAATTATTCAAATTATTCAAGAATCATTTACAAAATTAAAAGTAGAAATTTCAAATAAAATTGTTGAACACATTGAAGATCAAGATGAACAACAAAATTGAATATTATCATGAAGGAAAAACATCACATCGCGGTATTAACGAAGTATATCAATCATTAAAGAGGAAAGGAGTACTATTGGCCAAACTTAGAAAAATCAATTAGTACTTATATTAATAATTGTGAAATTTGTCAATTAGCAAAGTATGATTGAGCTCCTCAAACTCAACCAGTTTCTCATACTTATACCCCTAAGAAACTTTTTGAACAACTACATATAGATTTATTATTTATGAATAATAGAGTAATACTAACGATTATTGATCATTTTTCAAAATACGCCCAAGCATATTTGATATCAGATAAAAATTCAAATATTATAATAAAATTTAGAAGTCACCACGGACTCCCAAGAATTATAATTGCAGACTCTGGTAATGAGTTCGACATTTTAATAAAAGAATTTTGTAAATTACATAAAATCAAATTATATATTATATTAGTAGGTAACTCAAAATCAAATGGAATTGTAGAACGATTTCATAATACTTTGGCTGAATCAATTAGATATAGCACACACACAAATAGAGAATTTGAATAGGCGGGTAAATAAAAACACTGTATAACTCTCACTTCAAGTTTTATTGGACTCTCTCGTGGGACTGCCGCAAATATAATGCCCTCTCTCTTTCTCTCTAGGATTTTGTAGTAGCTGACAAGGGTAGAGAACAGCCATATCTTTCTTTCTTTCTTATTATGCCAATCGACAGGTCGAAAGTACGTTCTTGATGTAAATGAAATGTTTTGTTATTGCAAGAGAAAATTATGTAGTAAGTAATCTTACGAAATAGGATCTATTGAACTGATTAATTGGTGTGACCTTCTTGCTTATAATGGATATACGTGTTTATCTGCAACAATCAAACCATGTAACAAACCGCAGCTGCTGTCTGTTTTATCAAAGTATAACGGCAACGAAAGACGTAACTATCAGCACTTTTGTATTTTGTAGACACGGTTTCGTAACCTGCAAACGCAGAGCGAACTCGGGGCATTTTATAACGATGTAGGAATATCCATAATCTCGAATATAGTTCAAAGTGAGAATTTCAAGTAAATATAATTTTAAATGAAAAATATTTAAGTATTATTTTGATTATATCAGGATAATTTTTTTTTATCCGAATAGATATTAATTTATTATTGTGATATGTTTTGCTTTAACATCGAAATATTGAAAAGAATTATGGGTAGTAATGGAAGACAATGAGTAAATAGCTTTATAGTTTTTAGTGTTTTATATAGCGACAAATTATTTTATAAATAAAAGGAGAGAAGAAGTTTTATTCACTGCTTAATTAACAATTTACCTATATTTTTTTTGTAATTACAGCATTTTTATCACCTCCAAAACAAAATTCTCCGTTCAAACATTTTCAACTTGCCTTTAACAAAAAGCAATATAATACAAAATGGAAATTTTGATATATTTGAACACATAAGTAGACAACTTACCTTTCCAAATCGGAAGAAAAAACGCAACTACCTACATTTCATTTTTTTTTAGAATTGTCGGAGTATGTTTTCACAATACAATAACGTGTTGCAGTCCTTGATTCTTTTTCATTCATTGCAAGAACTTATTTTATACACACTTTAGAACCAAATAAAAGAAAAACTCTATGCTATGATGAAACAACAAAGATGTGAAATAACCTAAATAATAGAAAAATTCGTTGTTTTATAAGATAATAACATGACGCCATCAAAAAATTGCATTTTTGATTCTGCACATAAATGTCGATACCCCGAACTTGCACTTTCTGAATTCGGATCTCAATGTTATTTGGATCCACTATACGAAACCTCAGATCTGGATCTGTTATCCGAATCCACTATCCGAAACCTCATCAGATCCGAATCTACTATCTGAAGCCTTGTATCTTAGTGCAATAATAACTAAGATTTGTTGAACGCCTATATAGTGCGTAAGTGAATGTGTACATATGTAGTACGTACATTTATATTCAGTTGGTCGATAATTTATATCTTTTCCAGATCCGAATCTGAGAACCGGATAGTAGGTTCAGATAGTGGATCGGGATCCTAGGATCCGGATATTCGGATCTCAATTTTGACAGATACCAACAGATACCCTATAAACTCATCAAGTTTTATTTAAATCGGTGAGATGCACTTATCTACCTGTGTTCCCTGGTTACTATAAACTTCTTATGTCATCTCGAATGTTTTGCTACGTTACAAAATGGGGGACATTAGCAGTTTTAGAGATGTTATAGACACCTACAAAAGGTTATTGAGGACGTTCTGAAACACAAAATTGGTGCAAACATGATAAAGAAAAATAGGAAAATAACAGCGTGCACTGAGAAAAATTTATATTTTATTTGAAATATAATTCTGTTACACATAAACATAATTTATTATTATACAGGGTGTAACAGCGGTAACGCCGTGGTCTCTGGTGGTCAAATGGTAACAATTTTTGAAATATTGTGTATTAGTAGTTGTATATATGTAGGTGGATTAGATATACAATTTAAAAATAATATGCAATATACAGGGTGTTCCAAAACAAAATTTAGCAGTACATCAAAGTTATGTTTTTCTTAATGGAACGGCCTGTATTTTATGGCATTTTTGAAGTGTACACTAAAAACTACAACAATTTTATTTAAGGTTCCCTATAGCTAATTTTTATACTTTATGAGATATTTCAATTTGTTTAAAAATGCAATGTTGCAAAAAAAATCTAGTATCTCGGAAACGAATTAATTTAGAGAAGTGAAATGAAACCCGTAAATGGCAGATCCTTTGGCTGATTGAATGAGACATTCAACGTTGTTCAGTAGTCTACAGGATGTTCAAGTACCTAAGTCAAACTTTGTGAATTTTAATCGTGCGTAACTTTGTTATTTTAAATGGAACACCCAGTATATTTTTACGTTGATAGATAGGAACTTTTATTTTCTTTAAACCAGTATTAGGAGTCCCTATACCCATCTCGACTAGTTTTTAAGTTATTTGGGTTTTTTAGGTGGTTTAAGTGAATTGTCATTATCTTACCTTAGTTTAATCTAGATAGTTCGTGATTTTTTTTGAATGTGTCAATTTGATGTGTATCCAGTTAGCACCATGAAAGCATACTCGTTGCAAGAAAGAACTGATATGATTTTAGTATTGGTGAGTGTCAGGAAAATTGCTTCCTTGCGTCTCGGGTGTATGCGCAGAAGTACCCTAATCGAAAACATCCAGATAAAAGGGTATTAACTGTTGGACAGATTTCGTACCACAGGCAACGTTGCTTACATAACGTGACATAAAACAACAATTGTAAGCGGAGAAAATGAATTTGGTATTAGGAGCAGTCATTGAAGAACCGCATAGCAGCACAAGAAAGATTGCTAAGGAATTGGATTTAAGTCACATGAGTGTATCTAGAATCCTGAGAAAACACAAATACCATCCCTACCACTTTCAACACCACCAACAATTATACCCTATGGATTATAAGCGAAGACTTGATTTTTGCGTGTGGGCGCTAGATAGATACGCAGAAGATAATGATTTTTTTAATTATGTTCTATTCACTGACAAATCCACATTTCATAATAACGGACTAGTAAACTGTCACAATTTCCATTATTATGATACCGAAAATCGCCATCTTTTTCATACCTTGGATCGGCAGCACACGTGGAGTTTGAACGTGTTTGGAGGCATTATAGGTGATCATGTAATTGGTCCACATTTCTTCAATAGACATCTAAATGGAAACGAATTTCTAAGCTTCCTTAAGGTGGACTTTTGTGCCCTTTTGGAAAACATTCCCTTAAATATTAGAAACCGGATGTGGTTTCAACTAGACGGGGCTCCTGCCCATTTCAAACGGTCTGTCAGAAACTACCTTGATGGAAAATTTCGTAATAGGTGGATCGGAAGAGATAACCAAATATGCTGAGGAACGTTAGAAGAGTATTTGAAGTAAGAGCTATGTTGTGCATTAGAGAAAATGGGAATTATGTTGCATGCTAGTGGCTTTTCGTTTATTTTATCGAGTTGTTTTTCCTTTATTTTATAGATACATACAAAAATCCCTTGTTATTACCTTTTTATACAAAAATATTTACTGTTGTTTTGTTTAGTTTGTATATACTTCTTAGCGTTTATGATATTCAGGTAAATTATGAAAAATAAAGTTTTTTCGAATAGCAAAATTAATTAAATAAATCAATGTAAACATACACCGGATGTTCCATTTAAAATAACAAAGTTAGGGACGAATAAAATTCACAAAGTTTGTTCGCTAACAACTAAATCATCAGCTCTTTCTTGCAACGAGTATACTTTCATGGTACTGACGGGTTGCACGGCAAATTGACACATTAAAAAAATCACCAGCTACCTAGATTAAATTAAGGTAATGACAATTTGCTTAGACCACTTAAAAAAATTCAAATAACTTAAAAATTAGTGGAGATAGGTATAGGGACTCCTAATACTGGTTTAAAGAAAATAAAAATTCCTATCTATCAACGTAAAAACATACTGGGTGTTCCATTTAAAATAACAAATAACAACTTTGACTTAGGTACTGGAACATCCTGTATACTACTAGAAAACGTTGAATGTCGTATTCAATCAGCCAAAAGATTTGCTATTTACGGTTTTCATTTCACTTCTCTAAATTAATTCGTTTCCGAGATAGTAAACTTTTTTGCAACATTGCATTTTTAAACAAATTGAAATATCTCATAAACTATAAAAATTAGGTATAGGGAACCTTAAATAAAATTGTTCTAGTTTTTAGTGTACATTTCAAAAATGTCATAAAATGCATGGCGTTCCATTAAGAAAAACATAACTTTGATGCGCTGCTAAATTTTGGCACCTTGTATATTGCACATTATTTTTAAAATGTAGATTTTACCGTTACGTTACTGCTGTTACACCCTGTTCAACAAACTTTATGTTTTAAATAAATAATATATTATTTTTAAACATTGTGTAATTATGTTATCGCTTAATATAAAAAAAATATTAAAATTTAAATTTATGTCTTTTATTAAAATATTGTTTGTAACACACAAAATAAAATTATATTTGAAAGGAAAATATATTTTTTTAAATTAAAAATCACTATACGTACCTTTAAAATGTGTATATCTTTAGTATAAATATAGTTTTTGCTTACTGTTAAAATAAGATTTGTATAGTTTTAATTGAAACTTATCAATCAAAACTTACAAATTATGGTAACTCTAAACTGACAAAACAGTACATATTCATTATTTGTGTTGAGAGTATCTTATGAAATTTAATTAGATAACAATACATTAAACTAAATTTTCTTAATGCGCCAATTACAAAACAATAGAAAGCAGGCAAAGTAACTAGGAGAATATCTGACAACACATATGAAGTCTAGAACCAAATGGAGGAAGAATAAATAGAAAATTCTTAAGAACTGTACAAAGAAATACAGGAAACTGACGCGTGACATATCAGAGTGTAAGTCGAAATGACTTTCCAACAGAATCATCAAGAAATATGTAATACAGAGACAAGAAACGAGACACCAATAAATAACGAGATGTTATGTGTCATATGTTGTATGTATTAGTTATTAATGTACTCTGGTGATTGGCTGCAGTGACAAATAAAGTCAGTTACACTTGAATCGTCACCAGAATATCATTTTGTAACCTCAATCCCTTAATAGTGAGTGTTCTGTGGAGAATAGTCTGATAGAAAGAGATAACCATACATAAAAAATGAAATGGAGCTACATTAGTACCGGAGCGAGAAACAAGGAGTGTCTTAATAGTTTTCCTTATCCATTAAAGCATTGGGACCCTTTTGCCCCGCGATGACATGCAAATGTCTGTATCAAAACGTGACGATCGCCATCAACACCTTCAAGTGACGTAAACCTTTAAACAAGTGAGGTTGCAGTTTTATATCTTTACTTTTCTTGATATTTTACTTTTACAATCTTTTCAAATCTCCATTTTAGTCTTCCAAAAGAAAGCACATTCGGTTTTTTTTAGGTTTGGATATACAGATTAGATATGAAATCAGAAAATCACTTTTGCCACAATATCCTAGTACTTGCACCATATTGATTAAGTTCTTAGTAGTTAGTTACTTTCATTAAATATGATTAAACGCCAAAAAACACTGTTTTGTGATATTGTCTTTTGAAATTAAAAATACAACCAGAATCATGAAAAGATAATGAAAACGCAAAAAAAAATAACACAAAGGGATAGAAATAGGAGATGCCTAACAAAAATCGAAGCATTTATTAATAGAAATTCAATGATGTAAACGTATACAGGTGTTCCATTAAAAAAAAGAGATATCCCTAATTAATTTAACGAGTTTATGCCTAAGGTATGTTACAAATCTTGTTCTCCATTTCTACCAACATCAAAGCTTGTTTATTGAACTTGTCATTATAGTGTTCAGAACATGTTTCTAGATTTCCTTTCATTCTCATTTGTATCTAATTATTTTTATCTCTTATTGTTTTTATTTTCTCTCAATCTTCTAGTTTTTGTCTAGATTTTTTTAATCTCATGCGTTTTACCTACCGGTTCTTCAAAATCTTTGGAAGAAATCTTTTTCTCTTCTTTTACCGTATTTTTTTTACTAGATTTCTCTTACTATTATATACTTTTATATCCTTTTGCGCTCTTGTTTGGATATACTTTTTCCAGATTCCTACCAACATTTTGATTTTCTCGTTTCACCATTTTGTTCTCTTTAATTGTTTATTGTCTTTCCACTGTGAGCCCTTTCTATTTTTTAAATTCTTCATTAATCTGTTTTACATACCAACTTCTATTTGCTTCTTTGATTGCTAGACTGGTATATTTCGCTATATCAACAATCCTGTTTATTTTAGCTGTACAATCGCCGACATTAATATTTAGCACTCGAACGATTGACTCGATGCTATGATAGTGCTAAATATTAAAGTCGGCGGCTGTACATGAATTACCTGCTACAGGTTTTGTGTATGGATGCTACACTGAAAAAACAAAATTAACAAACATCGTTTATTGAGTTGGATTTATTAAAATAAGAAAAAAATATATTCTATGGATAATTTTCTTCATTATATTGAATTTTGTTTATTTATTAGAAAAAGAAATTATTAAGTAGAATGTTTATCAATTTAATTAAATATTTTATTATTTCTATGAGGTATAACGTATGTTAATACTGAGTTAATTGTATCAATAAATGAATTTATAACGGGATTGATTGTTTTCAATCATTTCACTCTAACACACTATATTTTACGCTCTCTTTGCAGTTTTTTTTATTGCATATATGAACCAATATATTTATTAGTATAATAAACGCACACACTTTATATTGATACAAGTGTTCGTTGGACGAATTTTAATAAAATAATTATTGAATTAATGATTTTTTTACCACATCGTATTTCCTATTACGTCGTTCTTTCTACAGATATCCATCTTTGTTTATAATTTTCTTGCCATGCCTTTCCATGCAATTTTGGAGAAATATGTTAATATTATTTTGAATTTACTACGCCAATTACAAATATAATTGATGAAACGTTATCAATTATAACATCATTGAAAGAAAAATTTATTCATTATGAGCTACATTGCCAAAACAGACGAAATTTAAACATATGAAGAATTTTTAAAGATCAATTGTAAGACAGGTGAACATAAATAAGGAAAATAATTTACTCAGTAATACCTAACCTACTTTGGGAGAAACAAGAAAATTAAGAAGAATTTATTGTAGTTTCCAATATCCTTTTCATTGATGAATATGAAACTTAACGTGGCGTGCAAAATGTAAATGTTCATTAAGACAAAATAAATAATTAAAAACTAATTCATTATAATGTATGTATATCCTGGAAAAACATTCATAGTCTTATAAATATTTTAGCACATTATTTTTAATTTATTCTATACTGATTTTTTTACTGGGTGATACATATAGGAAAATACATACTTATTGTATTTTCATATTTATCACCTTGAAGGTTAAATAATCACTTTGCGGAACAATTGAAGATAATATTCACTCATTAATCTGAAATACGCACATCAAGATAATTGCCAATTATTTTAACTGCTTATAAACGCATTCAAATACAATAACTAGACAACAGGCGAAGCAAAACCTATTTAATCAGAAGATTCATATTAATTTTGTGATTATTAAACACAAGGTTTGTTATTTGGAATTAAATTATCATCGGTAGTATTATTTAATAATGAAAATGTATGAAAATAATCGCTTGTCATTATTTTATCTTTAAGTCAATTCATACGAAACAAGATTTTTTGTCAATAGAATAGATGGTTATAGGCACATCCATATATCAATGTTACCATTCCATTTTATTTCTGCATGCGTACTTTATTAAGTCTCGTGAATCCTTAGTATAAGTAGATTGTCGATTTAATGTAGAAATAAGTTTTTTTTAATTTTTATTCCACATACTATCAGTGGCGGTTTCTGTATAGGAGCACATGACCACGTGAACCCCCTAAACAAACCGTCGATTACAAACTAATAAAATCTGTTACTCGATCTCAATATATTTATGAAATATAACGCAGCGAAACGAATAAATGACGCGACGTTCCTTTCTATATATATGCATGTACATCGCGAGCAAGCGACCGACGACGGAGCACGTGTGCCGAGTAAGCGGGACTACGTTGATTTTATCCAATGCCTAGCCGCATAAAGGACGTAGCGGAGGTGGGGAGGGATACGGCAGATTCCATATGAACGGTGCACAAATTGAATGTGCTCCTGTGCTCGCTTTCGTTGCGTTCTCGGGTCACGTTAACAAATCGATCGACATCAACGTTCAGATATCGTGTTTTACGGATAAACTATATTGTATATGTTTTGTTTATGAATGACTCACCGTTCACAGGTCTAACTACCATAAGAACTAATACTGTTTGTTGGTGACAGTTTTATAATGAAAGCAAGGGTGCGTAATTATTTTAATTTATTAAATAACATACTGCTGTAGGTTTTATTTAAAAAAAAAACAATTATCTGAATAAATTTCTTAATTTAGTGTTATTTTCATTTGAAAGTTGTTTTGGTATTCCAGGAATAACGATGTATTTCTTTATACTTTAAGTTTTAACAGAATTTTCGTGACTATATATAACATTATATTATTTATTTCACTATTGCTATATTTTTCCGTATTTGACGAATTTGTTTCCAGATTTTTTGTTTGTTTTCTGGCTCTCTGCTTCGTACGTGCGCGCGAGAGAGCCAGTGTGTGATATAGATATCGGGGTGGCTCACATGTGTTGTTTTCTTTTGCTTGGAATTTAAAAATTTTAATATATTAATCTATTAATTTGTTGCTGATATTAAGCCAGTGCTCAATGTTTAATCACACTCGTGCAGTTTAGATGAGTAATTAATACAGGTCCGTATTAAATTTAATGTTACAGTTCAAAGTGATCCATATAGCAAACCTATAGATGTTATCATCAATGAGTCCTTTCTTGGATTCATACCTGTTGAAAACCAGAGTTCAGATAATCTTACAAATATTATTATTAATTCGCTTAGCGAAGTGAACATAAAAAAATTGCGCGGTCAAAGATATGATGGTCCGGCAAATATGAGCGCCATATATAATGGTGTTCAAAAGCTCAAATTTCAAGGTTGGTAAGATATGCTCCTTTTGACCACTACAGCTATTGAAGTAATATTGGATCTTGTCCCCCTCCACATTGTAATAGAGGGCGTGGCGAAAAGAACCGCACTAAGAATGGTCAAGGGAGGAATGATTAGGCATAGGCCTCAATCTCCTGACGGTGATCAAACCTGGGATATGCCCCGGGATGATACGTTAAAAAAAATTTGCTTTGTGAAGGAATTCACCACAAAGCTAAGTAACAGGAGCGAGTGGGATCATAACACCATCTTGAACTTGAATAGAAATGCCATCAAATGGTATACTGATGGCTCCAAAACGGCAGAAGGAACTGGAATAGGAATATATGGGCCTAGAGCTACATATTTCGAAAGCTTGGGAAAATACCCAAGTATATTTCAGGCGGAAATACACGCTATTGGAAGATGTGTTTAGTTCAATATGGATAGGAACTATCGGAAGCAGGAGATTATCATCATGTCTGATAGTCAAGCAGCCATTAAGGCGCTGAGCTCATATGAAATCAGCTCCAAGATGGTCTGGGAATGCCTAGGGAAACTAAATGAGCTAGACAAAAGAAATAAAGTAACCCTCCTGTGGGTTTCGGGTCACACAGGAGTGGAAGGAAACGAAATAACGGATAACCTCGCAAAAAAGGGGCTGGAATATCTTTTGTAGGGCCTGAACCCTTCTGCGGGTTAAGTAGCAGTACAATACTGAAGAAACTAAAAATAGAAATGGAGCAGAGAAAATCCAGTTACTGGGAAAATCTCCAGGGAATGAGGCAAAGTAAAATTCTTCTGGGAACTTATAACCAGAAGAGGTTTACAGAATGCATCAACCTGAGTAAGAACAATGTTCGCATTTTAACAGGAATACTTTCAGGCCATTGTAGACTGAAAGGACACCTGAGTAAGCTTGGATTGGAAAAAGATCCTGAATGCAGATTCTGTGGGGAACAGGATGAAACACCCATCCATCTCCTCTCAAACTGCGTAGCACTGTGCAACTCGAGGGCATTTCACCTGGGAGCATGTGAAATCGAAGAGAGAGACTTACCTAGACTGGGGCCCTCTGACATCCTACACTTTCTAAAAGGAATAGGACTGGAAGGCCAGCTGTAAAGCAGCAAGAATAGGGGACACAATAGATCTTTTAGGTCGCAGTGTAACACCACCCTTTTACTTACATACATACATACATACATTTGACCACTATGCTGCACATAATTTAAACCTAATATTGAATGATTCAGTTAGTAATGTAGAAAAAATTAGGAATTTTTATGATTTTGTTAACAATGTGTAGATATAAATAAAGAACGTTGTAACTATGTAGGACAAAATTAGAACAAAATTTACTGATATTTTTAAAAATGCAATAATAATCGGGGTATAATTTCTAAGAAAACAAACTTGAACACGAAACGTCCTGTACAAATTCCCATAATTTCACGTTTTAGAAAAATCATAATCCTACAACAAATTATAAAACCTTTTTTTATCCCTTACTGTTATAGCGGAATTCCCTGTCAGTGAAACATCCTGTGTATACTCGCGGTATTGCTTTGCCAAAAATGCTTTATGTATGTTTATATATTGCTGGTAGCGGTGGCTAACTATTACGTCTGTAATATATATACATATATTACTGTATAGCCAATTTACGTTTGTCACTGGTTATTGTTGCGACCATACTTTATAGGTTACAAGTGTTTTGTTTGCAGTTCAGGTGAGAAAGATGAATATGGCACGAAAATTATTTTTAGCTGAATATGCAACTATAAAGGTAAGTTTTGGTTGTATTTTAAATTTAGAAAGTAAGAAGAAAGAATCGACCGCTTAGCAGAATATACTTATTAATATGAACTATCGTCAACTAAGGTAACTTTGTCACATTAGCTTATATCGCCTAAATGTTTCTGCTACTGGAAACTGTTGAAAAGGAAAAAGTAATAAATAATAAGTATTTAAAACAAAACACAGAGGAGTACCTAATGTAACCAAATTTTGAAGTTTCAAGAATGCTTTTTGTTCTTAATTTAAAATTTAGATTAAAATTACCCGCGTTTGTGGTAACTGTCCCGTTAATTGAAGCGTATATTTGCAGTACATTAAACAGCTTGGGTCAATGATAAACTAATTTACAAGTTTTCTATATCTTCACATGTAAGTAGTGTGATGATTCACAACATTTTTAAATAGGCTGCAAATATCAAAACAATGTCATAGGCGCCCTTCGCAGCAAGAAAGTGCACTCACATATACTGTTGTTAAAAAAAAATATTTTATTCTAATGCCACACTTAAAAGCAAACGGTTATAGCATTAATTAATATATTACTTCTAATTAATAATTCATTTCATATATTTTTTATACTCGCAATCAACTAAATATTTATTTGAGTATTAATTGTAGAGTTATTTCACCAAACATGGTTTACTATTTCAACAAAGAAATTTTACATTGCGACTAATATCGATTGTTTTCAAAAGCTGCACTTTTTCATGAGGGAGAAATATTTGTCTTAAGTATTTTTTTCTTATACTCTTTTTATATATAATAAATATTTTTTGCCCCTATTTAGAACAACAATTCATTAAGATTAATGCATATTTATTAACGTACAAGAAATAATCATTTTCTCAGTTCGCACGTAATAACCACAATGACTTTTTAGGAGTGTTAGTAAATTGCCTCCCAACAGGTAGTAGGAGAAAGGTTCGGATTTAATTGGTCTCATAAATAGGTGAACTGCCTCCCAAACCTTTGTAATCCTAAGCTCCAATCATTATTGTTTTATTATTTATCAACAATTTGCACATATATATCAGGTAGCTAAAAATTGGGGGGGGGGGGGGGCAATTTAACGATTATTAATAGTTGCTCTTTATCTCTGGAGGCGATTTACCTGTACCCCTTTTTAGAATAATGCTGCATAAATGTTGGATTGGAGAACACTGTCTGTGCGGTCATTTATCCTGGTTTTGTCTTTCTTTATATAAATAATTGCTAAAATGTTTGGAGTATAGTAGTTTTTTTTTCATTAGCTACGATTGTTACCTTATTAAAATAAAATTGGTTTTATGTTATAAATATAGCCCATAATTATTGTGGATTTATTTTTTTCTTCATTTTATTGGGTCCATTTTTTGAATTATAAATTGTATCTTTCTAATATTGATATTGTTTTATTATACCATGATGTGTCAATAACATTGTTGTTTGTAATGGACTGTAATGTCAAAATGTATGTGTTCGTTATTTTTTATCGATAAAGAAAATTGTATTTTAGAATGATAGCTATTAAATTGTGATGATGATAGTAGTAGTAGTAATAATAATAATAATAATAATAATAATAATAATAATAATAATAATAATAATAATAATAATATAATAATAATAATAATAATATTAATTTTTTTTTTTTGTGGGAGGAAAAATGCTTTATGCTTCAGGCCGTTAGCCTGGTGTGTGGGACTCTCACCCACTAAAAAACCTCCCAGTCGAGCAAGATTCTACCTCGGTATCGTTTATCACATTCCGTCGAGGTGGTGCCCCGTATTTAACGTCCGTCCATCTCCTGCTTCTTGGTCATCAAAATCGTCTTGGCAAAAGCGGAGACCCTGTGCCATGCGTCACGGCTTCGCATCATGGTCGGAGTTAAATTTGCCGGCGTGAGCACCCCGACATCTCGTTCCAGCTCATCTCTGTGCGACTTCCACCTTACGCATTTGAAGAATGTATGGCAAGCATCGTCACGGTCGCTGTCCTGGTACCGACAGGAGGCACTATCCACTTTCCCTATCTTGTGTAGGTAATCGTTGAAGTACCCGTGTCCCGTCAGCATCTGATTGAGGTAATAGTCGACCTCTCCGTGATCCCTGTCTATCCAGACTGAGAGATCCCTAATCAATTCGGCCGTCCATCTGCCCCTTTGTGTCCGCGTCCCATCGCTCCTGCCAGAGTCGCATGGTACGCTCTCTCATATCCCGCCTGCCTGTTGATCCGCCTTCCAGCTTATCCAGGTAGATTTGCCTTCTCTCCTTGGCTAGAAGGTCTATAGGGATTACTCCTGCTATAACTAGAGCCGCTGCCTCCGAGACCGTCCTGTAAGAACTTGCTATTCGGAGAGCTCCCCTTCTTTGGACTGCGGCCATCCTCTTGCGGTACTTCTCCTTTCGGAGCGCGTCTGCCCAGATCTCACTGCCGTACAGGAGAATGGACTCCGATACCGACATCAGAAGTCGGCGTTTACTTGCCGATGGCCCACCGACGTTGGCCATCAATCGGCTGAGTAGAGTGACCTTCTGGGCCGCTTTATTTGCCGCGAAGCAGATATGGTCCCAGTACGTCATACGACAGTCCAGGTGTACTCCTAGGTATCTCACAGACTCAGATGTCGTGATCATCTCGGTATCGACCACTAGCGGTATTTGCAGAGATATCCTACGTTCGGTAAGCAGTACAACTTCCGTTTTTTGGGTGGCCAGCTCCAACCCGTGTTCGTCCATCCAGGTGGTGACCCTCCTCATGACCTGATTGAGCCGCCTTTGAGCGTCCTCGATGTCGGTAGCGACAATCACGGCCGCGATGTCATCAGCGTAGCCAACCAGGTAGGCATCAACAGGCATCTCCATACGGAGGATGCCATCGTATGAGATGTTCCGCAGGTCTGGTCTCAGGATGGATCCCTGGGCGGCTCCCGCCGTTATCCTCACCGTGCGCCATCCCTCCGTCGTTTCGTACCTAAGCACTCTGTCCGCCAGGTAACTCCGCAACATCCGCAGAAGGTAATGCGGGGTGTGGAAGCGGTTCTCAAAGGCGTCCAGGATAACATCCTATCTAGCGCTATTGAAAGCGTTCTTCACATCAAGGGTGACGAGCATCACTATTCCCCTGGTGTGTCTGTTCTTGCGCCGTTCCACGAGATAGGTGTCCACTATTTCCCGATCGGCGCTAATTGTAGAATGGCCTTTCCTGAAGCCGTGCTGTCTGGGGGATAGTCCTCCGGCGGCGTCGACGCTGGCCTGGAGCCGCGTCTTTAGTAGCCTTTCAAACAGCTTCCCTACCGTATCCAGCATGCAAAGCGGTCTATACGCTGACGCTGTGCTTGGTCACCTTGCCCTTGCTAACAAGCACTAGGCGTTGGTTTTCCATGCCCGTGGAAAAACTCCCTCCTTCAGGACACTGGTTGTAAGTGTGCAAAAGAGCTGTGGGACCTGTTCGCAACACTCTTCACGACCTCGACGGGGATTCCGTCCGGCCCTGGTGCTTTCCCGCCTTGCAAAAGACATGCGGCCTCGATCAGCTCGTCCTCTGTGAACGACGGGGTTACATCCGATTCCATCCCCTCGGCATCGGGTTCTCTTTCCGGGTGCTTTGGGAAAAGCTCCTCGACGATGCGATCCATCTGTGCAGCCTCCAGACTGGGACGGACAGACTTCATGCCCAACTTCTTGGTGGGGATCTTGTAGCCGAGTCCCCAGGGGTCGTTGTTGACTTCCTGTCGCAACTCCTCCCATTTGGTCCTCTTGCTGACGTTTATCGCCCTTTTCAGTTGTTTCCTGGCGGTTTTGTATTCCTCGTCTTCCGCCATTGCCAGGTCTGGATCTCGCCTCCTTAGCCTGGTGACTCTCCGCCTCAAACGCAGGCAGTTTCTCCTAAGTTCAGCTATTTCTTCCGTCCACCAGTAGGTAGCTTTCCGCCTTCCACCGGAACGACGTACCCGCGGCATCGACGCATCGCAGGCTTTTCGCAGCAAGGAAACCGCGGCGCCCGCAACCCCCTCAGCGGAAACCACGCTCTCGATAATCTCATCCTGGCCGGCAGCAACTGTCGCGACCAGAGACCCCTCGTCCAGCCTGGCGGGATTCCACCTCGCTCCCGGAGGGCGCCGCTCGCTGATCGGCCTTTCGGCCTGTCCTTTGGTGATGTCGAAGACTATATATTGGTGATCGCTACCAGTGTAGTCCCCGATGACTCTCCAGTTTGCAATATCGCGGGCCAAAGCCTCCGATGCAAAAGTTACATCAGGGATGGTCTCACCATACCCCGGTCTTCGGAAAGTTGTAGTATTGCCTGTGTTCATGACGTCCAGCCTTAGCCTCGACGCCACTTCCAGGACGTTTCTTCCCCGTACGTCCGTCTCAGGCATACCCCATTCCACAGCCTTGGCGTTAAAATCGCCGGCCAATATCAAATCCCCGTCCATATCTCGAAGAGTATCTTCAAGACCGTACAGCTTTTCCCGGAAATCGGCGATCGGCTCGTTCGGTGTCAAGTAACAGCTAATGTATGTCACCCCACCAAACCTGGCCCAGACGTAGCCTCTTCCCACGCCATGCATCTCGACGTAGATGCCGCTGTCCGCCGGGATCCATATGGCGGCTGTGCCGGTGGTGTCCCCATACCACCCAGCCTCCTCTCTGTCCCGGTATTGCTCGCTGATGATGACGGCGTTGACTCCCAGCTCCAAACGTAACTGGCAGAGAAGGTCATCAGCCGTCCTGCTTCGATGCATGTTTGCCTGAAGGAGCTTCACGATGGCGATCTTGCAGTTTTCCTGGCAGCCTCCAGCGCCTTTCTAAACGTCTCACACCTGCCGGATCCGGGGACGTGATCCACTGCCGTGCCGCTGCACAAGTAGCATCTAGCGCTTCCCGTACACTGTTTAATTTTATGACCCTTCTCACCACTTTGATACAAAGGTCTTCCTTCCTCCTGTCAGGTCCGGTACAGTCCCTCTGCCTGTGTCCGTACCCGAAGCACCGTAACAGCGTGCCACTTCCAACCTTCGCCTTACCCTACTGTTTACCCACCCGATTTTAACTCGGGCGTCTTGAGCAGTTTTACTGCATCCGCCTCATTGAGGTGGACGATAGCCATCCTCATTCCCTGGTGTTGGGCTTCGTTATGGCTATCTTGGCCTCGACAGCCTCATTTTTCAGTGTGTATCTGATAGCCTGTCGAACCTCCTCCTCGGTGGTTAGGCAATCCAGATCCCTGAACTCGAGCGTTGCTTTAGGTTGAAGGGCGTTGACGCTAGCGCCCTCGCCCAACAACTCTCTAATCCTGCGTGCCAGACCCTCCTGATCTTTGGCGTCTCGCCGCAATTCCACCAATATTTTGCCGGCCTTGGTTTTCCTGACCATTTGTATGTCAGTGGCCATATTATCCGTTGCGGCGCTCTTCCTCATTGCCCCTAGCACTTCCGCGTAGGATTTGCCCTGCTGGGCCCTATCAGTAGGGCGTTAGGCCTAGGCTTCCTGGTGGCCTTTTCCCCTGCCTGCCACGGTCTGGGCCAGGCCTTTCTTGAGCGGCGGTTGCCCTTGGCAGCAGCTTCGGCTTTCTTCCTTGCCGCTCTCTCTTTTCGCCTATCTCTTCTTCTCTTACGACGATCTTCCCTCCATTGCTCGTCTGGTTGATCGTCGTCTTTCTGCTGAACTTCTTTCTCCTTTCGGACCTCAACTTGAGTCAGTGCCACATCCAAGGCACCCTTCTTCCTCTTCTCGTCCGTCTCCGTTTCTGCAGGCGACGTTGCCGTGCGTTTTTTGGGGACAGGTTGGACGACCCGTGGTTCCTCAGGAGCCGTGGATTTGGCGTCTTGTTCCGCTTTCTTCCAACTGGCCCTGCAGAAGGTTATGAAGTCCACTGCCTCCGTCAGCTCTTTGAGCCCGTTCTTAATGTCCATAGACATATTTTTCTGGCGCTCCGTCGCCGCCTTCATCCGTGCCAGGGTATCCTTGCATTTCGCAAGTTCCCTGTCCTCCTCGGCTCTCATCTTCAAGATGAACTCGAGCTTGGCACTCGAGCTCAAATGCTCTTTGAGACGGCCTCTGCCGCCGGCGCCGTTGGCCGCTAAGCTTTCGGCGTCGCTCCGACTCTGTACGCATTCAGGGACTCTTGCTCTTGCTTTGCTCTGGGATGCCAAGAGCTTTGGCGTAGTTCTTTTCACGGTTCCTGTCCCGCTGATAGCCGGAAGAACCGGATTCGCCAGGACTTGAGGAGTATCAGGTCTCTGCTTTGGTTTTGTGGGAGGTGTTCTCTGTACGTTCTGTGTGTTCTCCATTGTTGTTTGTTCACCAGCACTTCGTGCGCGAAGGGGCGGGTTGAAATAATCAGGAACGGGTGTACCCTCGGAGATCTTTCCTCCTACCCCAGTTCCCTGAGGCCCGACCTTCACTTTACCAGTCCCGGCATACACGGACGGACTGGAACTCGCCCGGGGCAATGCAGATTCCGACTTCTGCATCCGTCGCGCACTTCCTGATCAAGGCCCGAAGGGGCTGGCCTCTGACTACGTCCCGCAGGCACCCCTCGGCAGAGAAAACTCACATCAGCTCGAAGACTATCCGGTCGAGAAAAGCCTAAACAGTCCGCGAGCACTCCCAGGGTACCCACAAAAACGAGCCGATCTCCTGTTGGTCCACGGGAGGTACTTTATCCCTCCTACCCTCCGGCCAGATGGCCAAAGAGCATTCCCCCATCCGCTACCCGGGGATGCGCCCGGTAGGGGTACAGGTTCCCCCGGGAAATAATAATAATAATAATAATATAATAATAATAATAATAATAATAATAATAATAATAATAATAATAATAATAATAATAATAATAATAATAATAATAAAATAATAATAATAATAAAAGAAAACGAAGTTGTGGAGGTAATAACAAACAACGAATCAGCTGAGGAAATAGATCAAGACCTGGAGACTAAATTTCTGGCCAATTTCAACGACGGCCAGTATACCGAACGAAAGCGTAATATACATTTTAAACAGAAGGTATCACCGGAGAGCATAGACAAATTAAATAGAATAGTATCAAAATATTTACATAACAGCAGCACCTTAGAGACGATTAACTGTGCGGTGTACGCAGCCGCTGCAGCAGTGACCAGCAGAAGATCGCCACCTGAAACAGAAAAGAAATTAAAAAACAGAATGCATCAGTTAGGAAACAAAATAAAAGTATGGAGAAGGAAGGCGTCGCAGTATCAATGCTTGCTAGAATACGTCACAACACGCAAAGCCTTTACAGTAAGGGTAAAACGCATAGCTCGGAAGGTGAGGTGCCGGAGAAAGGCAGGAAATGGAGGAACTCACCCTTCGAGATATTCAAGACGCCTTAATAAACAAACCTAATTATTCTGCCCCTGGCCCTGACGCCATTAATAACATTTGGTGAAAAAAAATAACGGCCTCACACGAACATCTAGTCGCAGCATTTAACAAAATACTTTTTGACCAGGAGGAGTTGGAAGGTTGGATATGCGAAGGACGCACTGTACTATTATATAAAAAAGGAGACCCAAGATCGCCTGCCAACTACCGCCCGATCACTTGTCTCAACACTTTAAATAAACTTTTTACATCGGTATTGTTGAAAAAGATCTCACAAGCAACCGAACCAATATGAAAAGGTATACACGAATAAAGGGGATCACGTAGAGGAATGGCAGGAGTACAGGAGAATCTTCTAATAGATACATGCGTAGCAAAAGAGGCGGCCACATATAAGCGAAACCTATCGATGGCCTGGGTAGATTTCCAGAAAGCGTTTGATTCATCTTCACATGCCTTGGTATTGCACCTAATGCGAAGCATGAAAGTACCCGTCGAAATAGTAAACGCCATTGCCCGAATGCTACCTAAATGGAAGACGAGAATAACACTAGTTAAACGAAATACAACGATAACCAGCTCATTAATTTCCATCAAGCGAGGGGTATTTCAGGGACACTCCTTAAGCCCTTACCTGTTCTGCCTGTCATTGTTGCCCTTAGCCATCGCATTAAGAAAGCACCCAGGATATATGGCTGACCCGCCAAATAACAGAAAGTGCCGCATTACCCATCTCCTGTACGTTGATGATCTTAAACTGTATGCAGGAAGTCCGAAGGATTTAGAAATCATGATCGATATAGTAAAGAACTATGCGGATGGGGTGGGGATGAACCTGGGCTTTGATAAGTGTGCGGTCTTCCATTTGAAAAGAGGGAAACCCCAGATTGAGGGGGAGGACATCGAGCTTATAGATGGATCCGCCATTAGATACTTGGCCCCTGAGGAGGAATACACATATTTGGGAATACCACAAAGATCAATGAACAACGTAAGAAAGGTTAAAGAAACCATTAAAGAAAGCTACTTTCAGAAAGTGAAACAAATATGGCACAGCCACTTAAATGCCAAGAATAAAATCAGTGGAACAAACGTTTTAGCGCTACCGATTTTAAATCACCTGTTTGGCTGTATCAAGTGGAACGTCGACGAGATTCTGGATTTGGATAGGAAAACAAGATCAGTCCTGACAGAAGCCCGAAGTTTGCACCCTCGATCATCACTCCCCAGAATTTACTTACCACGTAGAAAGGGAGGAAGAGGACTATTAAGTGTGGAAAATATGCACAACTGCCGAACTATAGCAGTAGCTTGCAATATTTACAACACAAAAGATCCGCTGTTGTGTCTTGTTCGCGAGCATAAGTTGACAGGTAAAGCTAGCTTTCTGTTCCGCACGGCGGAAAGAGCAGCAGAGATTTGCGGTCTAAAGGTTAAATTCAACAAAACACCCAACACACTAAAAACGTCCCTATACAATATGCAGCCTACCGAATTAAAAAACACCACTCGAAATGCGGCAGAGAGAGGGTTGATGCAACAGCACTTGGGTAAAGCCATGCACAGCCTATATTTCAAAAACATTGAGGACCTTCAACTGTCGACGAGGCTCACCTTCAGTTTTTTAGAATCCCCAGGGCTATATTCAGAAACGGAAGGATACATAGTGGCTTGTCAGGATAGCGTTTTCCCATACCTTGTATACCAGAAAGAAATTATGGGCCTCCAGATAAATAATACAAACTGCAGAGCCTGCAATAGATCCCCCGAAACAACGATGCACCTTCTCTGTGCGTGTTCAAAATACGCCTCCAATTTTTATATAACACGACACAACAACGCTTTAAACGTTTTATATAACTATATCAGATATTCCTACGGTATAGATGACTCGCGGGGAGTGCCTTACGACATGGCTGAGATTCCCACGGTGGTGGAAAATGATCGTGTTAAGATCTTCTGGAACTTCCCCTTCTCAACTACCGTGCAAATCAGCGCCAATAAACCCGACATGGTGATACTCCAGCGCGAGGAGAAAACCATCAGTGTGGTAGAGATGTCTTGTCCAGGTGATACAAACATAAACAACAAAGAACAGGAATAAATCGAAAAGTACCCATTTAAGAGCTATTGAAATCCTGGCTTCCGATATAATGAAGATCGTTTACGACATGCAGAAGTTCGTTCTATTGGGATCCCTCCACATACTGGGCGCCCATGAATTACGTCACCCGACATCTAGAAAGTGATACCATATCTACTCACCTAACCAAAGGATGTACATATGGTCCTAACGTTGGGGGGGGGGGGGCGCATTCGCGAGCTGTGGTCTCCCTCATTCTTCACCCTGCATAACAACATCATACCCGTAGAATGAATACCTGAAACACAGAACATCAAGAGGAGTTGCAATAAGTAGTAATTACGTTACTTACCTGTGTAATGTAAGATACATATTGTAAACTTTGTAACAAATAATAAGGAAATAATAGGAAAATTAAAAAGGTCATCCTAGCGCCGTTTCCGGCTTCGCTCAACCCTTCGAGGTTGTGAAGGGGGCGGAAACGGACCGGACGGGTTGAGCGGAGGTGGAGGATTAAAAAAAAAAATAAAAAAATAATAGTAATAATAATTTTTTTTTTGACGGGGGAAAATGCTGAATGCACCATCAAGCGGGGCAAAAGGCGCATCCGCTCGGTGTGTGGGACTTTCACCCACCAAAAACCCCCCTCTCGGACATGTGTCCACCCCGGTACCGTTTGACACATTGCTTCAGGGTGTTGTCCCGTATTTAACGATCCATCTTTCGTTTTTTGGGTTTCAAAACCCTTTCCACATACGAAGAGACTCTCTCCCACGCTCCTCGGCTCTCCACCATTTTCCCGATGATGTTATCGGGTGATAACTCTCCTATCTGAGCCTCCAACGCATTCCTCTCCGACTTCCACCTTGTACATTCGAAGAAGGTGTGGTTAGCGTCGTCCTTCTCACAGTCCCGATACGGACATTGGGCACTATCCACTTTCCCCATTTTAAACAGGTAATCATGGAAGTACCCATGCCCGGTCAGGAACTGTGTTAGGTGGTATCCCGTCTCGCCATGGTCTCTATTCATCCAGGCTATCAGAGCTTTGATTAATCTGGCGGTCCATCTTCTTTTGCTATCTGCCTCCCATCTCTCCTGCCAGAGGCGGAGAGTGCGCTCTCTTTCCTCTTGAGCCGAACCCTCTCTTGGTCGTTTAGATTCCCATCTCCTTTTCCGCTCCTTGGCCAGCAGGTCGATAGGTACCACCCCCGCCACCACCAGGACGGCTGCCTCAGACACAGTTCTATAGGAGCTGGCAATGCGTAGTGCTTCTCTTCTCTGAACTGCCGCCATTTTTTGCCGATATTTCTTTCGATCAAGAGCGTCCGCCCAGATCTCACACTCATACAAGAGTATTGATTCCGTGACAGATATCAGGAGTCGTCGCTTGCTTGCGGAAGGTCCGCCGACGTTGGCCATAAGACGACTGAGGGATGCCACCATCTGTGCTGCTTTGTTGGCTGCGAAAAAGATGTGGTCCCAAAACGTCATTCTACTGTTCAAGTAGACTCCCAAATATCTAATGGCCTTGGACGTTGTGATTTCCCCCGTCTCGATTCTCACAGGGATCTCGAGGGAGATCCGACGTTCAGTGAGGAGGGCAATCTCCGTTTTTTGCATTGCCAGCTGCAATCCATGGTCGTTCATCCAAGCGATGACTCTTCTCATTGTCTGATTTAGTCGTCTCTGGGCATCTTCGAGGTCCCTTGCGACTATGACCGCCGCGATGTCATCCGCGTAACCAAACTAAGAACGTGTCGTCAGCATCTCCATCCGTAGGATACTGTCGTACGACACGTACCAGAGTTCTGGGCCCAGTATTGATCCCTGTGCTGCTCCCGCTGTTACACGCATCGTTCCCCATCCCTCCGTCGTCTCATATTTGAGTTCCCGGTCCCGCAAATAGCTTCGAATCATCCGCATAAGATATTGCGGGGTGTTGAAGCGTTCCTGCAATGCCTCGAGAACTGTGCTCCACCGTAAACTGTTAAAAGCGTTCTTCACATCCAGAGTTACTAGCATTACTAGGCCTCTGGTATGTCTATTCCGGAGCTGCTCCTTTTGAAAGGTGCGAACTATCTCTTGAATCGCCCTGATCGTGGAGTGACCCTTCCTTAAATCCATGTTGATTCGGCGAGAGTCCTCCCGGCATCCTCATCCAACAGTCTCTCTAATAGCTTTCCCGTCGTGTCCAGCATACACAAAGGCCTGTATGCCGACGATGTAGCAGAATCACCCTTGCCTTTGTTCACTAGCACTAGACGCTGAACTTTCCAGATTCGGGGGAAAACTCCTTCCTTCAAGCAGCGGTTGTAAGTATGGAGGAGTATACGCGACAGAAGTCGCAATACTCCGTATCACCTCCGCAGGGACTCCATCCGGGCCAGGTGCTTTTCTTATTCTGCAGTAAACTGGCTGCCTGCAGTAGTTCTTCCTCGGTAAAGGGAGGGATTTCACGCAGCTGCACTGGATCGGGATCAGGATCTCTGTCCGGGTGCCTAGGGAAAAGGGCCTCAACGAGGTTCTTCATCTGAGCCTTATTAAAACTGGGGCATGCGGATTTAATGCCCAGTTTCCTCGTTACAATTTTGTAACCTAGTCCCCAAGGGTCGGTGTTCACCTCTTGGCGTAGATCTTCCCATCTCGATCTTTTACTTCTGTTTATGGCCTTTTTTAGATCTTTCCTGGCAGATTTGAGGTCTTCGGTTTCTCTTGCCGCGAGATCCGGGTTTCTCCTCCTTGTCCGCGTGATCTTTCGCCGCAATTCCAGGCACCTCTTCTGGAGGTTCGCGATTTCATCCGTCCACCAGTAGACGGCATCCTTATCGCGCCTGTTGTTTTAGAAAAGCTATGTCATTTCTCATCGAATATAATGAATTAAACCATATTGGTGTGGTAATAGGGGATAAATTCACAAGTTCGGTATTTACTATAACTGGGTACATGGTCTACATAGAATCATACATGTGTTTGCTGTTCCGAGTTTAATCATACATCGTGAATGTAACAGAGGAGGTCTGTTTCCCTCCTAATTATAGAATTAACTTACTTAATTGTATTATAAAAATATTCTTACATTCATATTAAAAGCATCTAAGTCATCTGCTTCATTTAACCCTAGTCCTACCAACGTTTTATCGTAACGTGTCCTACCAAGGTGTGCCTCACAGGCACACATCTATTTGTACACATTGTTGATGTAAATAATAGCAAAATATGCATTATTTATTTCATGTAGTAGGTATACAGTAAGATTAAAACATATAGAAAGAATATTGTGTGTCAGAAGATATAATTTAAAAATAGTACAAGATAGTAAAATATTTGAAAGTTATTTATGTAGTTTGCAATTTGTGCACGTGAGTATTTTCTCTGAATGTTCACCACAAACCGTTTGCTTACACTTATCACATAACTGTGTTGACATTCTGCTTTTCTTTGATGGGCAAATATAGCACCGTTTTCGTTTTCTTACTTCTCGAGCCGAAGACTCCCCTGTGGTTGGTACTTGATTCAACGTAGTTTGTATCAATGAAGTATGACTTTTATGCAAGCCACTCAAACTACGACGTCTAATTTGCCCCAGTACTAATTCTGTTGTAATTTCTCGTAAGAAAATTTTGCGAAGTCTTCGTTTTTTGGAAATATGCCAGTCAGGATGGATATTTCTCCAAATGACAAATGAAGCTACTCCACACACATCAATTATATTGAAAAAATAGACCAAAGGCCACCTATTAGTTTGCGTTTCACTGAATATGTATGTATCATCTGATCAAGTGTATCCACCCCTCCTTTCGTGGAATTGTAGTACTTATTGATTTCAGATTTATTTTTATTTTCCTCATCAATGGTGGAGTCGTTGTGCATTGTAGATAATAATATGACACAGCGATTTTCTTAGGTACATAAGATACCAAAGTCATTGTCTTCTGAAAACCAAACAAGTTGCTTTCAATATTCCGTCGCCTGTGAGGTAAAAAAAATTGGTGGTATGCAGCGCTTATTTTTTCTGAGAGTTCCTACACAAGTTAGGCTTTTGATAAGCAAACTGGATGCAAGCTCGTAGCTGGTGAAGAAGTTGTCGAACGTAATATTCCTTTTAGTTCTCAGAAAAGGTTCACAAAGGTCTTCAACCACCTTTTGCGCTAAGTTTACTGCTCTGTTGAGACCTTCTTTTCCTAAGTACGGTATACCACGTAACGGATAACTAGTTCCACTATCGCATATCCACCAAATTTTCATACCGTACTTATCTGGCTTGCTTGGCAGGTACTGTCGGAAAGATACACGACCTCTAAAAGGCACCAGTTGTTCATCGATGGTTAGATTACTGCCAGGAAGATAATATTTCTGCAAGTTTGTATTAACACGGTCCCACAGGTCTCTAATTGGTGCCAACTTGTCCTTTTGCCTTCGGAGGGTTCTGGTCGCTTTATCGTCAAAACGAATAAATCTTAGTAATTGAGTAAATCTATTTCGTGAACATACACGCTCGATAAACAGGATTTCATATAAAGGATTCCATAGCTCATTATAGTCCACCATTCCTTGTTTATTTCTTCCAGCAGTAATCAAAAGGCCCAAGAAAGCACGGATTTCAACGTCGTCAACTGGTTTCCACAAATCGCCAAGAATACGAACAGCCTCCTTATTAGTGAAAATAACCACAATACCAATAACCGTATCATCAAAAAACAAATTGAATGCGTCACAAGGAGTATCAACATGCACTCCAGGTGGAAGTTTCACTTTGTTCAAAGCTGTTGTAATTATGTTGTGTGCACGTGTTTTTCCCTTAGCAATCGGCGTGGTTTTCCACTCGGTACCATCTTTTCCAATAAAAGTTTGCGAATAGCCGGGCGGTTCATCATTAGCATCACTATCGTCACTTCCTTCTTGTTCATCGCCTTCTTCATCGCCAGTTTCTTGATAATCCGCTTCACTAGAAGAGGTTTCGTCATTTGGCTCTTCTTCAACTTCACCATCATTTACATTCCTTCCCAAATCCTCATCACTTTCGTACAATGCATCGAGCAACTCCTTTTCAGTTAGTGGCCGGCGTCGGTCAGTCAACCAATCGGTCATACTTTCTACATAAATTTCAAAACCAAATAAGCATAAAACAATAAATCTATTTTTACTGGGGTCAATCAAAACTTTATTTTGCTTACCTGGTCTATACTATACTCTCCACTAGGTAAAAGAAATAAAATTAACCAATATACACCTAAAACGGCCAATGCGTTCGTTAGAAAAGTCACAAATACACTGATAGCAATGCAGTTTGTAAGCTGACTGTTTTAGCAAAACGCATTTAGGGAATTCCCCTTCATATGCAACTGGAAGTTCTTACATACAAGGGGAAAGTCCCGAAATATAAAGCATATCTTATTACGGGGGATTTACCCACATACCTAGTTTTAAATAACGTAGCAATGCATTTTATAGTATAATAACAGTATGTGCCTCAAAGACACACCTTGGTAGGACGTGTCGGTAAATTATGTTTAATTTTTTTTAGTAAAATAGGAAAAATATTTTTAAAAAATTTTTATGTCATTCTGTGTTAAATAGTTTATTTTGAGAATACAAAAATCCTCCAGTCTGTGGGCAGTTAACTTACAAAGTTCCAGCAATTTCAAAATCAATTGTGCCTCAAAAGCACACCTTGGTAGGTTTAGGGTTAAAAAAGTTGAAATTATATCACATGATATATTTTCTGATGAAAAAATGGAAGGAGGTACATACTCAGTACCACTGGAATAATTATCATTATCATCAGTCATCGATGTCATTTTTATATGTTTCTGAACATTCACGAATTCTAGGCTCAGATGCTGAAAAATATATGTTTTTTATTTATGAGATTGACATTATATAATTATACATAATACGAAACGAAATATAAAAAAAAAAACATTTTAGACTGAATAGCACTAACCTCACACATCTATTAAAATGCAAGGTGGTATATAACTATTCCACAATCCAAACAGTAACAATAATAACAGAATATTTTTCCGAATATTTGCTAAATACAGAAGCAGAATCATCGACAAAAAAAATATTTGTATTTAACTTTCAATGAACTCGTAATGACAGAATTTCCATTTCTTGAGAACGAACTATTTTTATATGATTACTACATATTAACGTAATCTGCATATATCCAAATCACAACAAATATCTGTTATGTATCTTCTAACGATTCATTCTCCCGCGTAATTTACTCACACTACACTTTCTCTCTGCACTACACATACGCACATTCAGCATCCGCACCATTAATTCCATACGAGTTCAAAAATACGACAATTACGAGTACGACATAGACATCAATGTAAATATGATATAGCGTATTTCCAAGTTAAATAAAGAGATTAAATTACGTACATAAATTAAATAAAAAGATTTTGAACGTTATTATATTGTTTCGCCTATATGCACAACAATATCATTAAATGTTAACTGTATTCCAGAAATAATTAATAAGAAAAATAAATAATACAAAATTCTGACTTTCTGTCGCTATCTGTATCATTATTCGATGTATTTGCTAATTGAACTAGCATCCTTCCTCAACTCATGTTTATCAATCAACTTAAAAACACTGGTATATTAGTTTAAATCGCATCAGTCTATCGGTTTCCGTGCACACCACCAAACGATCTGATTATATATGCACTTGTAGAAAATTAAAAATACTCATCGTAAACAAAATTGTTCCTTGAGCATGGCAACACCGCGTGGTCTGACAAAATCGTGTAGGAATCTCAAAAATATACACTAATGCTACAAAAAGGCGGTTAAGCGTTCTTGGAGTGATAACAACTGTTAATTTAGCATTTTTTTAAAATATTTTTTTGTTTAAGTTGCTTAAGAAGTTGTATTTCATTTTTATGTATTTTCATGTTATATACACCTCTAAAGTAGCTGATTACACATGGTCTGTGGTTACCTATCTAATATGCATGGACTGATTACGTCGATTGAATCAATATATTAATATCGATAGCTTTACTAAATATGCTTGTGTTTTTTAATCTAATTGATTCATAATGATTGTTTGCATATCTATTTTTAATTTGCCGCGGCTCTTTTTTCGACAATAATTATTAATATATGTTAATATCATTAATAATCATTAATTATTAATTTAAACCTGCGTTTTGTATTTATAGCTATCACTACTGTTCGATTTAGCACTAATTCAAATTTTGTATTAGGTAAAATCTTTGAAACTAGGGAATTTATAATCGAAATATTATTTTATCTTGTTATTATAATTAATGGAAGCATACCATAACTAATAAAAAATATTTCTGACGAATGTAGAGCTTTTCGTTCTAATATCTGATATAAAAATCGTGGTTTTGAATGCATCCTCGCCATATCTCTTTCATTATTTAATGTCAAAGAAGGAAGCCGGAGCGAATTCAAAAATGGATATGAAATCATCAGACATCAATTAGATTAAAAAATATAAGCATATTTGGGTGAAGCTGCAGGGAAAACAAAACATGCATTTCTGTCAATAACTACATTACTATAACTTTTCTGCATTTAATCAACTAATTGGCGCAACACCCACCTCACGAAAAATAGAAGTACTAATAATCCTTATTACAATATTGTTTAATATCTTGTATACGCTATCACAACTTAGTTACTATGTTCAGTAATACCGAGAAAAGTGTTTCATTCCTAACCGAGATATGCTTTACTGATTTCAGTATAGCTGGATACTTCAAATGTTTTCATGCGATTCATTTTGTTATAATTATTTGCATACATATAAAATAAATAAAAGTAATAAACCCATTGATATTGCTATTTATTGTATAATTAACATGCCTTTGGTTTAGTTCCTAGTCGTAGTTCACTGTAAAATAAAAATGCATTTTAAAACCATTTAATAAGATTACAGTTATTCTTAATACTTCAAGCATAAAATAAATTTATTCCTACGCAAAGATAATAAATACATAGTAGATGTATTCAGCTTCGCACATTAATAAATCCAGCTTAAGCTTTTTTTAGAATGACAACAGAGACAGCACATTTGTGTTTACATATTTCGAAGCGGTCAGTTAATGCATAGATTCGTTTAATATCCACGCTAAAGATATAGGCTCTATTTTACCCTGTAGGTCGTACAATTAGAATATGTCGCTGGTGTACATAGAAACGACCATAACATTCTAAAATGAACATTTAGAAAAAAACCCAAAAACACGTAACCTTTATTTTTTTTCATGTAGTTTAAAGACTAAAAAAAGAAAAATTGAATTTATAATATATAAGAGCAGGGGTGAGAAAAATTGGATTTTTTTAACCTCTTAATCACGCCGTGGGTACCCCACTATTCTTTTTTTAACCTAAAATTTAGAGCTGCTAACAAGGGACGATTTGATCTTAACCTGATCTCGATATCTCCTCTCGTTCCTGAAACATTGCAAAAAATGTGTTTTTGGGGGAAACTGTGAGTCTCCATTACACCCACTAGAACCAAATATGGGACGCTAAAAAGAAATACGTGTCAAATATTTTTCGGTGTTCTACATTCCTACCAAATTTCATCAAAATCGGAGAGATCGACTTAGGTGAGTATAATAGCTTTGGTGCTATAAAAAATAAAACAAGTGTGAACGAAAAGCGAAATTGTGAGAAATAGATTTTTGTTCTATTTTCAGTTATAACTGCCTAATATATAATGTATTTTATAATGAAAAAATAAATGAATAAATAATAAAATATAATAAATGAAAGTAAATTTAAAAATAAAAATTTTTAAAGAAAACCTATCTAATCTAGAAGTAACCAAATTATGTAAGCTAATAGCAACAGAAAATGATCCTGTTTATATTTTTGAATGATAATAATATAATTTATTCTGCTTATACATTATATACATGCTTTGCAGAGGAGTTGATAACAATACATAACGTAAATCAGTGCTACTAATCTGAAATTAAATAATACATACATATATGTCTGATCTAATATTTTACGTAGTGTTGATATTCACCTTGTTTTCGGGTTTAATGGTATCTGTAGTATTTGAATTGGCAAACGTTAATAATGATCGCTAATAGCCAAATTCGGTACCTACATAACATATGACCTGAAACCTCTTTTCACAAACAAATCAGAGCAAGTCGTGTCGTCTAAAATCGGCGTTCGGGAGCACTCAGAATCTTAAAATTGGGTTAAAGTAGGGTCCAGGCTCTTGTGACTTATGCGTATTTAGAAGAGGCTTATAACAGTTTTGTAGCGCTATTAAACGTTTATGAATGAGGTTTTTTCCGCACAATGTCATAATGGCATTATAAGGCCTTTTATACTTTTTATGAATTAGACCGTAAACCTTTATCCGTGACTATTTCTTTTGGTGCACCGTGTATACTAAAGCTTTCAATTAATTTTTCTAGTATTTCGACTGCTGTTTTTCCGTCTACTGGGTATGATTGCATGTATTTCGAGAATGTATCAAGCGTAGTGAGGAGATTTTGATTGTGTCTATATGAAGCTTTAAAAGAGTTTATCAACTGGCTTCGTGATTCGAAACGGTACTTTTAGAGGTTGTCGATCGTATTTACTTCTTTGACATGTTTCACATTTTTTAATATAATTTGCTACATTCTTTTTAATTTGTGGCCAATAATTTTCTTGATTTGATTTAGGGTTTCGTTAATCCCTCGATGGTTTGTTTTTCCTTCGTGATTTTGGAGTATTATTTCAATTTCCTTTTCTGTACCCTCTATAATTCTTACTCTTCTGGTACATCTATATATTTTGGGACCATTGTTTGTAAAATGTACAATATATACCTTTCACATCGTCTGATAGATTTCATATGTCGTGTAGACGTAAATAGTTCCCTGTGCCATTATCGTTTTCATATCGCTAATAATAACATGTAGATTAATTTTCCAAATTAAGAAGGTTGCATTATTAACATTAATTTTTATTTTTATTATTTCAGGTTTACTTGGAATTGGCGAAAACAAAGTTTTAAGTATATTCGCTGCGATGCTAACTACTGGGTTACTATCTGTTTTGGTCACTCTTTTTGCACCATTTCTTGTATTTCGAATGTTCATGCACACATATTTAAGGATCGCATATGGAAAACTGTATGGTGGTTTATTAAACGGTACGGACACAATTGTAGAAGTATGCGGACATGGAATCACAACACATTTATAGTAGTTTACACATGTATAATGACGAATCAAAACGTATTCAGCTACTG
>RXPK01000314.1:587356-732143 GCA_004143645.1 Protaetia brevitarsis | reverse complement strand
ATGAGCTATATAAATATTAATAAACGCAAGTATGCGTTCGTTTAATAGAAATGGAAAGTACAGTGCATATGTACATCAAAGAAGTTTCCTGTTTAACTGAAGCAAATAACACCTGTACTGTTGCAAGAATTCAAAAATATTTGTTGCCAGAATTCAAAACAGCGATGGAAAGCTGGCAGATCTAAAGACATATTTTTGACAAGATATGCTGAGTGGCTTAATGGCGATTTTCGTATGCAATTCGATGAAGAGGAGGCCCATCTACATCACATGCAAGTAACGAGAAAGACCGTGCGAATATTATGAAATTATCATCGGCCAGAAGCAAGCACAGACAAGCCATTAGACTGTTCAGGGAATCTGGGTTGGATCAATATTCACCATTCCTATATACAAGGCGTAAAATCAATTGGAAAATGTAAACATGCTGCATTAACTGAACAGTTACGCTCTATGCCGACAGAAACCTTGGATGGCTTCATAAGAATTTAATGGGAAGAAAAGATATCTCTGGTGCCTTATTCGAATGACGAAGCACTTGCATTGTTACTAGATCTAGATTTAACTAACAACAGTATGAGTACTTTAGAAAATGTATTACAGATAAAAACCTCAATTTGTTCCAGCGTACAAGTACGTGCTCGAAGCGAAAACCCAGTGTTATCCAGATAACAAAGAAAAAAGAGATATAGGTGCTAAAATAAAATTGCAGTCTCTTTTAGATCATACAGTTACTAGATTATTGATGCTTGATTCCATTAAACTCCCTGGTGGTGACGCAAGATTGATTTGTACTGTAAGTGGGGATGTGATGGTTCTTCTGGACAAAGCGAGTACAAACAAATTTATCAGGTGAAAGCAAATTAATATCAGATGCAAATCTCTGATAGCATCGCTCGTACCACTTAAGCTTGTTAGTGAAGTGGATGTAAGTGTCTTTTGCAGAATCCATCGCCTTCAGTACGTTTTTGTCGTCCTATCCTTATAGAGTTTGCAAAAGAAACTCCTGAGAAAACTAGGAGTATAGTTACAGATATCGAATCTCAAATACTTGCATTAATACCATCCTCCGTGTTAATAAATACAGCAACATTTTTTTATAAAACACATTATATTTTACTATGGTCGATGGTAAAGTTGTTCAAGTTTTGACGAATACTCCATCGAGTGCTAACTGTAATGTATGTCTTGCCAAACCAAGTGAAATGAATGATCTTGCACGAGTAAGTCAAAAACCAGAAAGAGAAGAAACTTTCAGGTTTGGTCTTTTCAACTTTGCATGCCTGGATTAGGTTTATGGAATTAGTACTTCATGTATCCTATAATCTACCGTTCCAAAAAGGTCGGCTACCACCGAGAAAATAAAAAACTAAAAGCGGCTAAAAAGCAACTTGTGCAGGATCGTTCCGTAATGGAATTGGTTTAATAATTGACAAACCCCGTCAAGTTAGCGGCAATACCAATGACGGAAATATTGCAAGAAATTTTTTGCCAATTCCTCTTGTACATCCCAAATAACAGGAGTTGATGAAACATTACTAAGAAGATTTTATATTATACTTCAAACTATGTCGTGCGGTAGGAAATAAATCCCAGAAGTTTGGTGAATACGCACGATCCACAGCTGAACTCTATGTAAACAAATACAATTGGTACTATATGCCATCTTCAGTTCATAAAGTACTTATTCATGGAGAGAGCATCATTACATACAATTCAATATTACCTCTTGGACAACTATCTGAAGATGCTCAAGAATCTAGAACAAGGACTACAAAAAATTCCGACTGCATCATTCTAGAAAATGTTCGAGAACAGCTACGAATGAAGATGTTTTTCATACTTTATTATGCTCATCGGATCCATTTATAAGTGGTCTTAGAAAGAACATACACCGAAGCATATAGAACTCGATGAGAAACATTAAATTTACTAGATAGTGATGAATAACGTAAAAACAGGTATCTTGTATAACGTTATGTACCGCTTAGTTTATAATTGATTTAACTTTTATTATTATTTCGAAAGTTGTGACTCTGTATCATTTCGCCTATTACTTTTAACACGTGGATAAAATTTATATCACTTTGTCCGCATTTAAAAATGCCGAATATCATATTTTATATGAAAAATTATAAACAGCTACATATAATTCTTTGTATACATCATTATTATAATTGTTATATTAATAAGTAGTGTTTATTATATTAGTTTTTATAATTTAATCTTTTAAGGTGAATTAATTACACATCTTCATATGTAGATATTTTTTTCTTAATAAAGTAATAATATTTTCATAGTTTTTAATTGTTCACATTAAACTTCAACTATTTAGCAGTACTCATACCAAATTTTATGAAAATCGGTCCAAAGATGACAAAGTTACAGATTTTTGGCAAAAAAATATCGATTTGGAACCACTGTGCGCCGCTTACGTGAACGGCGCGATGACAGATGATGTTTTTTTTTTCGGCGATTTAGATATCGAATTATCGGCTGCTCTGTGTACACATACACACAAAGATACCAATGCTATCACTGTCTAAATATAGATGAATATGTTAACAACATTGCCGTACGGGGGACTGGTCGAGTTAAGTCGCTCACGGAAATCGTAGTCGTTGCTGGTTTGCCAGCACAACGACGCGGAGATGCTGACGGATTGTTATTATCGCTAAAGCCTATAATCGCAATAGAATCGAAGATAATGATTGATTATTGGCTACAGTTCTGGGGGAGTTTCAGTAACTATAGTAATTGTGTCATTCAATGCTGTATTAGAAAAAGGTAGAATACGCGACAATTGGTTAAGTAAATTGTGAATATTAGCAGTCCAACTGAAAATGCAGTTCTGCCATCTGAAGCTTGTTTATAATAATCGTGGAATTTATGACACAAAACATATAAGACGTCATTAACTATCTGTATTGAAGACTTTTATTTTTGATTCTCGCGTAAACATGTATGATTTTGATATTCTACGCCCACTAGTTAGTCTAGTTTTGTGTGTTACTCCAGTGTAACAGTTGTGAGTCACCAAGCCGAGAAAAAAATTGGGAATAAGCGCCGGACTATGAAGAGTATAGTGCATGCACACCTGTAGATGCAATAAAATTTTCTTAATTAGCCTGAACTATATAGGAAACTGTTCTCCGCCTTGTGCAAATATGCAATCACTTGACGAGTTGCAATTGGAATCTAATTCGATAAGTTTGTGAAGTTGAAGTGTTTCAGGCCCGTTTAAAGTCTAGTTCAGTGACTATAGATATACCGTCACTGGGCTAGTATAATTTTAACGGACACTGAAGGTGATATTTTGTATTTATTACTACAACTTTCATACAGTGTCATACAACATGTTAAGTGTCACTTAAAGTTTGACCACTTAACATGTTCGTGCAAACCCAATGCTGATGGTTTATAAATGATAAATGTACTACGGTAAGTGCTATGATTTCTGATCTAACTTAATTATCATTAATTTTATTTTATTTTCCTCCAAATATGTTTTTTTTTCTCTTTAGATCTACAGAAAGCAAAATGTTTGAAATAGCACCCGTGACTTTTGACTCGCTCTGGAATAGAACCAGCGTTTTGCGAGTAAAAGATTGCAAATCATTCAACCATCGACACAATCTATTAAAGATTAATTGAATGGAATAAGAAAATAAATTTACGTAAGACCGTTTATGGGTTGCAAGAAGACAATAAGTCGCTACTACTCATTCGCTGAATGACTTTCGAGATAGATATACTGAAAGAGGAAAAAAGCTTACAGTTTCATAAAAAATTCATAAGAGTTTATGTAATTACCTTCATCAATTAGGTATTTGTTGGTTTCGAAAATTGCAGCAAAATAAATATTATTTAGAAAATTTTATTGCCTAGAATTTCCGAACTCTGCAGGACTAAGATCATTTTAAAGTCAACAAATACATGTAGATATTACTTCTTACTTCGAGTTTTCGACAAAGATCTAGAAGGACAAAAAGAATAAATGTTAAAGAGATATGAGTATCAAACAATATCGAGAAGTGTCTTAGTGGATATTTCTGGCATTAATTGAATGGATAACAAATAGATATGAATAATTTTAAAGCCTTGTTCTGACTAGCAAACAATTTGCGCAAACATTTACGGCAAATATTTGCAGCTCTGTTCACACTTGTGCAAAAAAATAAATGCAACTTGTTGCTGCAAGTGAATCGCATGACTTATGCAAATTTCTGTGGCCCTACTTGCTGCAAAATATTGCGTAGTTATTCACATTGGCACATGTATCTTGCATCAGTTTGATTTGAAACTTCTAACAGCTAAGTTGATATGTCGTCCGTGAAAGCAATCGTTGCTGCGGCAGTAATGCTTTTGTTAAAAAGGAAAAGGAATAAAACAAGTAAAAATAAGAAAAGGAAGATATGGATACGTCAAAGAAACGAATTGGGTTTCCATAATAAACTTCTACAAGAACTGAGAAATGAAGATGCCCGCAGTTTTGTAAATTTCATGAGAATCATAGCAGAAGATGTCCGCGATGAGTTCGAGATTATTTTCTATCTACTGAAGGAGAAGTTTACTGACAATACCAACACATTTAATTTACTCATTTACTACTTGTTTACAACCACCAACTTACCAGATTGTTTATAGTTGGCGAACATTCTATGTTTGTAGAAATAAATTTTAATAATTCAAAAAATTCCCATTTACTTTCATAATTATCACTAGTTCCCTGTCCACTTTTTTTTTTTCTTTTTAATACGTCGCACTTCCTATAGGAATTGTGTGCGTAGATTATGGATTTTTTTTTGTATTTCATTTTTACAAATATTTACCTGTTTTGATATCGTTTCAATAATGCTTTGTTTCCTATTGCGATTTTTGTAATCCACATTTGATACCTCCAATAATTCGGGATTAGATTCATAAATTGCTATTAATTTTTGGGTCAACTCTTTTGTCCACGCAAATTTGGCCATCTCGTGCAAACACTTTCTTGCGACTGACACGTGCAATCGACCGTGGCAAACATGCAAACCGTACGAGCAATCAAAAGTTATCTATTCACACCTACGCAAGATATATTGCTGCAATAACTTGCACCAACAACATCTTTTTGCTGCAATATGTTTTTTGAGCAGTTCAAACTTGCCAAAAATGGTTTGCTGCAATCAATTTGCAGCAAAATGTTTGCTAGTCAGAACATGGCTTAAGTACATAACAAAAATACAAGGAATAAAACGATTTTGTGGTTACGTTTTATAGAGGAAGGTTGATGGTGTTTCAATGAAAATGTAAACTTCACATTTTCCAATCAAGTTCATGTACTTCTGTTAACTTTACGAAAAAAAAAAAAAAAAAAAACGAATTGTTTTATAAATTTATTCCGTGGAGCTTTATCTTGATGGTGACCATCCAGTGCGCAAACAACCGCCTCTCTAGTTCCGTCATTAAAGTGTACCTCACCTCACCTTGCGTTACCTGCGTATATGCACGACGCAAACAGCTCTCTTCTTGCCTTTTAGTCCCCTCCCCCTTCGCCCCTGCCCCACCCCGTAGCGGAATTTCCTAGGGTCGTGCCTCTCACTTGAACGCGTGGGCACGTATTCCACTACATCGGAATCTCCATACGACGCTTTCGGTATTCTGTATCGTAGGCTACGCGCCTACTGCGTCTCTATTATATGCCAGCGCACTTGTCCTTGTTTTACATAACAGGTTATAGCCGTTGTTGTCTCGCTTGTGGAATCTCCCGTTTCGTCCTTGTCGGCGCCGTTGCCTCGTTTCCCTTTCTTCGGCCGCCCGATGCCGCCGAGTATGAATGAGGCGAAGCGCTGGAACGGGCGACTTGGCAACGTCGCGGTTAAACGGCGGCGACACGTCAAAGCGGACGGGTTCGTCGTCGGCGGCAGCAGGTTTTGCGAACTTCGGAAGATATTGGAATTGCTCCGCTCGTCTTTGGAAAGCGCATTCGCTGCCTATTCCGGTGGGTAGAACTGAACGGGTCGCAGAAACGTCGCATTACAGTGGAAAGTCCGTGAATGGAAGTTCATTCATCGGTTTTCCGAGCTCCTTTTATTATCATCGGAGAGAATTTTATTGCTGCTGATTTTTATGGGTGCAACTGCTTGGGAAATTTCGAAATGTTATGATTATGATTCACACTTACTTTCGGACTGAGAAGTTAGAATCTATAATAATTGTATTATGATGATAATACTAATAAAAACTAAAGGAATGACGATATTACCACTGGCACATCACAAAATTGTTGAACTTGCAGAAATTGTATGATTTGCAATAAAAATACATACACTACCGGCCATTGATGTTAGGACAACTAGTAAATTACTGCAAACTAAATAAAAACGACAGGAATTCGAAAGAAAATAAAAATGTATTCATAGAAACAAAAGTATAAACAAATAACAAAAAGAAATAAATAATAAAATAAAATATAATTTAAAATATTATACTTTCTTCTCGTCGAAGAATCCTGTTCATTTTGTTAGAGTTTCCTGGGATATATTGTTATAACTAGAGACCCGATTATATGCAAAGTGCGAAAGAAAATAAAAATGTATTCATAGAAACAAAAGTATAAACAAATAACAAGAAGAAATAAATAATAAAATAAAATATAATTTAAAATATTATACTTTCTTCTCGTCGAAGAATCCTGTTCATTTTGTTAGAGTTTCCTGGGATATATTGTTATAACTAGAGACCCGATTATATGCAAAGTGCGAAAGAAAATAAAAATGTATTCATAGAAACAAAAGTATATAACAAATAACAAGAAGAAATAAATAATAAAATAAAATATAATTTAAAAATATTATACTTCTTCTCGTCGAAGAATCCTGTTCATTTTGTTAGAGTTTCCTGGGATATATTGTTATAACTAGAGACCCGATTATATGCAAAGTGCGAAAGAAAATAAAAATGTATTCATAGAAACAAAAGTATAAACAAATAACAAGAAGAAATAAATAATAAAATAAAACATAATTTAAAATATTATACTTTCTTCTCGTCGAAGAATCCTGTTTATTTTGTTAGAGTTTCCTGGGATATATTGTTATAACTAGAGACCCGATTATATGCAAAGTGCGAAAGAAAATAAAATGTATTCATAGAACAAAAGTATAAACAATAACAAGAAGAAAATAAATAATAAAATAAACATAATTTAAAATATTATACTTTCTTCTCGTCGAAGAATCCTGTTTATTTTGTTAGAGTTTCCTGGGATATATTGTTATAACTAGAGACCCGATTATATGCAAAGTGCGAAAGAAAATAAAAATGTATTCATAGAAACAAAAGTATAAACAAATAACAAGAAGAAATAAATAATAAAATAAAATATAATTTAAAATATTATACTTTCTTCTCGTCGAAGAATCCTGTTCATTTTGTTAGAGTTTCCTGGGATATATTGTTATAACTAGAGACCCGATTATATGCAAAGTGCGAAAGAAAATAAAAATGTATTCATAGAAACAAAAGTATAAACAAATAACAAGAAGAAATAAATAATAAAATAAAATATAATTTAAAATATTATACTTTCTTCTCGTCGAAGAATCCTGTTTATTTTGTTAGAGTTTCCTGGGATATATTGTTATAACTAGAGACCGGATTATATGCAAAGTGCATATATTTTATTTTTTGCATATGTTTAATTATAGTCTATATATAGACGTATTACACTAATTGAAGTTAATTAGCGCTAATTAGTAATTGCATATATTGCATATTTAGGCATTTCTATGCATATTTTTACAAAAGTTGCATATATTGCATATTTAAGCTTTTCTTATCCTTTCTATTAGTAAAATTCCTAGTAATTCCTAATGTAGATCGACAACCGACAATTCTCAGAAATGATAAATCTTTTGCATTGGTTTCTCTAATACTTTTTTCCAAGAACTGCAGGTGTTTAATTTCGCCTAGCAGAAGGGACGTGGTAAATAAGTTTTATTATTATTAATTTCCAAATAAACTATTCATTCATTGAATATCTTTGAGCGAAACAGCATGTAATTGTGTTACGTTTTTAAATACTGTGCGTACATACAATGAGTATAGCGAACAAAATTTCTTTATGGATTAAGCCATATCCTGAACAGGTAAAGGATGGCGACAAAATATTTTGTCGAGCCTGCAGTAAACTGGTAAGTTTAATTTTACTAAAAGCTTTACAATTGTTTTTAAATTCTTTAACTTTTGATATAAAATGACAATTATTGTTGTAGGTGTCTTCTGAGAGAAAATATCTGATTGATCAACACGCTAAAACTCCATCACATATTGGAAAATGTGAAAAACTAAAGCGATCCGCATGTGTGCAGCAATCTATACGTCACTGTGTAGCATCAACATCACGAAACTCAGAACAAGAAGAATATAATGCGGATCTGTGTAACGCATTAATTTCGTCTAACATACTATTAGCAAGATTAAACAATGCTAATTTGCAATCATTTCTGCAAAAATATTGCAAACATAATATACCTGACAAAAGTACCTTACGAAAAAAATTATGTCACATCTTGTTACCAGCAAACAATAGCAGAAATTCAACAATTGGTAGGGAATAATTTTATTTATATCATGGCAGATGAAAGTACGGATAAGTGTGGCCGTTATATTGCTCATTTGTTAATGGGAATTCTTCATGAAGATATTGCAGGTAAATCATATTTAATTTCTTGTTCCCAATTCGTTCAAGAAGGTTTATCAAATTTCTTTTTACCTGGAAGTATACCTTATGAAAAAATTTTACTAATGTTTTCCGACGCTGCACCATACATGATAAAAGCCGCGCAAAATTGAATTTTTTTTTATAGTAACATTATTCATACCACTTGTTTAGCTCATGGGTTCAATCGTGTAGCCGAAGACATTAGGAATCAATTCACTTTGATTAATGATTTAATTAGCAATGTCAAAAAAGTATTTTTAAAAGCACCTTTTCGAATCTAATTTTATAAGGAGCGACTTCCTGGTATTAAATTGCCTCCTGAACCGATTATTACGAGATGGGGTACATGGTTCCAATTTTTTTTGCCGATAAGTTTGAAGGAATAAAAAATGTAATTCTTGAAATCATTACTGACTGCATTGCTCTAGAAAACTGTAAAAAGATAGTAACATCAACAGAATTGCTACAAAACCTTTTGTATATTAAGTCAAATTATAGTTTTGTTTCAAGTTCCATTCGTAAACTAGAAACTCAAGAGATGTCGCTCTCGGAATCAGTCGAAATAGTAGACGAATTTGATATGCTATGTAAGATGGTTAA
The DNA here is from genome assembly GCA_004143645.1 of Protaetia brevitarsis. Taxonomy (NCBI): domain Eukaryota; kingdom Metazoa; phylum Arthropoda; class Insecta; order Coleoptera; family Scarabaeidae; genus Protaetia; species Protaetia brevitarsis. The sequence continues at coordinate 722,836 of RXPK01000314.1, read as the reverse complement.
GGGTACAATAGGTAATTCTATATACGATAAATTTAAAAAAGTGATAAATAAAAATGCGGGGTATTTGAAATTGAAGAAAGTTGAGAAAATTTTGGAAGGTGAAGCAGTAAACGATTTCGACTTGTATGTATTGCAAAGTTAAAAAATGCACCAATTACATCTGTGGATGTTGAAAGAAGCTTTTCTATTTCGAAACATATGTATTCTGATAGAGGACAAAACTTTCTTTTACACAATTTTGAAAAGCATTTAATTATAAATTGTTTAGAAATATGTGTGAAAAAATTTTGTGCAATAAAGTTAATTTAAATTTCTCTCTTATTTTTTTATTGTACAAATTTTGCATATTGTCGCAATTTTTTTTGCATATATGCCCAGGTTTTATGCATATTTTCTCAAAAATCGATGCATATATATGCGCATATATTCCAGTTTTTCTTTGCATATAATCCGGTCTCTAGTTGTAACTAACTAACTTGGGGAAGTCGCCGCAGGCGCTTTTTCGAAGATTTTTCTTACTCGCCTGTCCAGCTCATCCAACACTATTTCGATGGGATTCAAATCCGAACTTTGCGGAGGTCAAGGCATGATTTCCGAAACATTATCTTCTACTTGAGAGGCGAAATAATCATTGTAGATCCGTGACGTGTGTTTGGGGTCATTATCATTCGCAAAAGTTCTTTCCAATCAACCGCAATGCTAACGTTACATTTTCTTCCAGTATACCTCTATAACTTTCTTTGCACATAATGCCGTCAATTTTTACCAGATCTCCGGTCCCCGCACTGCTAAAACAACCCTAAATCATAATGAACTACCACCGCGTTTTACTTTGGGAACGACACAATCGCGCAACATTCGCTCGTCTTTCCTGCGTCTTGCAAAAACCCTGCGGTTCTACCCAAACGCTTCGAATTTGGACTCGTCAGTCAAAAAACGTTTCTGACATTTTCTGTGGTCCAATTTCCATGAATTTCGGCCCACTGTAATCGCTTTTGATGGTTCCCACGACGGAGCAACAGTCTTACCACAACGCGACCGAATAAACCGGCTTCCCTTAATCAGCATTTACTTGTTGTTGAAGATATCGGTCGTTCGTGTCCCCATTCATTTCCGCTGCGATTTCGCGCGCCGTCTATCGCCGATTTCTCTTGTGCAACACTTTAAGGCGTCGATCTTTCGCGAGGGTTGTTATCCGTGACGGACCTGGGCGATTCTGATCTTCGAATGTTCCGGAGTCTCGGTAGCGACGAATAATATAATGGACTGTAGATTTTGTGACTCCTAATTTTTCTGCTATCACACACACAAAATGTTCTTTCTCGTGTAATGTGACAACAGCCGATCTCTTTTCTACACTTATCGGCTTTTCTTTCGGAATTTTTTAAATACTGTTTTCACAAACACCACCATTGAACAACCGTATCGTAACTGATTTACTAATAAAATAATTTACAGCAAATACGATATCAATTATTCCCTGCTATGGTGGGAGGCCTTTAAAACACGCCCACGTGAAATTTTATAACCCTGTCGACCCACCCCTCTATTGTTAATATGCTTATGGGTATTTCTTTAAATATCGTTTGTAATGGTTTTATTACCTGTTATTAGAGGTTAAATTAAATGTTCTCTTTAATAGGCTTATTTTAATGATAATTTCCGTATTAAATATTGTTGTTATGCTTAATAATGTTAAAAGTATTAAATATTACAAAAAATAATAATAATAATAATATCAATTTATTGGCACTATACAAATTATACCTATGTATATACATATACATATCAAACTCATATATGCCAAAAAGGCTAAATCATCATAAGATGATCTTCCTTTAACCTCCAACAGTTATGACGTCCAGATTTTCACATTGTAATGTTGGTCAAAAGTTTAATTTATGCACTTGATACTCATCCAATTTATACTTCGTTTTATTTTTCGAAAACCCAAGCAATTTTAAACCAAAAGTCCTACTGTCACTTTCTTTTTTTTTAAATGATTTTTTAAAATTATACTATATAGTAGAGTAGTCCTAACTTCAATGGCCGGTAGTATATACATATAAATCTAGTTATTTAATATAATAATATATACATATATGAACCTATAGATTGTATAACATTTTCAACAATTAGTTTTTTTTTAAAAATATGTTTGAATACTTTAAGGCCGCTTTACAGTTGGCATTTTTTTTATTGCATGCAATTTTTATTGTACGTAATAAAAAAATTGCGAACTGTAAAGCGGCCTTTATACTCGTACGTACGTGTTTATGTAAAATCGACCATTAATGCATATATCACGGAATTATGATTTTTTTGCAACTGTTGTAATGCTAGAAAGACTTTGCTTGGCAGCATCTGCAAAACATGCATTTTAGACATGAAGTTTGTTTTTTTTAGTCAGAATTTCGAAATTATACTCGAAATTGTAGAAACATGTGAAGGATGCGTATATGCACCTTTGGCCTATAACACTTGCATTTATAATGCCAGTGGCGTATTTAACTTAAAGTGTTATTATTAGTATTAGTTGTTAGTGATAGTGTGGTGGTAGCTACTTCATTCTGAACCTGATAGATACAACTTCCAAAATATAAAAGCAGAACATGGAGACAAATCACTCAACGAAGTTTGTGCTTTCTTTTTTGATACTGAAATAATCCAGGAAGTTGAGATGCTCAACACGACTGGTATGATTTTAGACTTGATGAAATAGAAAGTTTGTTGGAATTTCCCACAATTATTTTTAGTAACTTCAACAGAAAGACATCAAAATAACTAGTAATCTAATACAAAACCATCGGTAATTTCGTGTTTCAATGTTGAAGTTAGTAAGAATAATTGTGGGAAATTTAAATTTTGACAAGATGGAGGAAACGATTGGTAAATCGCAAATATTATTTATAGAGAATTATTATTAGAATGTATATTAAACTAAACTGTATCTTAGTAAAGACAGTAAATAACAAATCACTAGTAATCTAGTACAAAACCAATGATAATTTCGTGTTTCAATGTTGAAGTCAGTAAGAATAATTGTGGAAAATTTAAATTTTGACAAGATGGAGGAAACGATTGGTAAATCGCAAATATTATTTATAGAGAATTATTATTAGAACGTATATTAAACTAAACTAAATCTTAGTAAAAACAGTAAATAACAAATTTGAAATGCCAAAACTTCGTATAGCTGCAATGCTGCCGTTTGGATTACGCCACATTTAAAAATGGCGGTTGACTGCCTAGCGGTATGTTGTGTGTAGTGTTGTATATAATTCTTTAATGTAAACTCAATGAAAGTAAGCTGTAAATATACAGTTTTGTAGTACATAGGCGTTCTTATAATAATAATAAAAGAAAATGTTGTAGAATCCGTTTTAACTTTTGATTTATACCCTTTTAAACTATAGCTTATCTGTTGGTTGGCAAGAACTAAGAAAAAGCCCACTAACTGCGATGCAACTACAAAAATCTTATTAAAACGTTATACAAAATTTCAGAAGAGCATTCTACGGATGGTTTTAGGTGAAAATTTAGATGTTCGGTAAAGAAAGTGTAGTTGATTGTTTAATTAATATGATGATTCGTTTGTCAATTCTCTTCAAATGAAAAAAAAAAATGTTTAATAGAATTATTTATTGACATTTCATTTTTAAGCATAACCTCAACATCTTTAGATAAAAGCACGATAAAAATGAGCTTAATAGTGAACCAATGAATGTGGCCAGCCTAAAGATTTTCACCGAATATTCCGTGAAATGAGTGTGTTTATAAAAGTAATACAAAGCGCTGATTATAAAAATTCCTTTCTAAAAGTAATAAGATTGAAAATCCTTTGACAAATATAAACTGCCAATGTGACAATTAGTTATACAGATTACTTTTTATCGCGAGTATTTGTCTTATGGCATATGTATTTATCTTATGTACAATTGTCTGTCACTTACGTCATTTCAAATAAATTTTTATATCCAATCTTGATTAAATCTTGTCATGCGAGCATTTCTGATAAAGTACATATCAATTCTTAGTATTATATTTTATTTAACCTTTATCACTTTTCGCGGTATTTATAATACGATATTCTACGAAAAAAAAACAGCTTGCGGCGGACGGAGATTAGTGAGATGGTGTTTGTTTGTTTGTTTTGTGTAATATTTAATCATACTATATCATAAACATATCAGCACCTCAGAGGTAAAATGGTGGTAACTCCGATTTCGGCAGGCTTTATGGACTTACCATTATTTTTGAGCTGCGGATATGTTTTTTTTTTTGGTATCTATTTTATGAATACGGGTATACTGATGTATACTGTAATCGTCAAAATTTAACTAGCGCCGCTTTAAAATACAAACAGACATATAGCCGTGTCATCCACCACATGTCTAACGTCCAATATCGTTTCAAAATTGGCATAGGTGCGTATTGCAAGATCTTTATGCATAGTAACTAAAGTTAAATTTTGTCGACTATAGTATATGATACTGTGAGATTCAAAATGATTGTCGTAATAAAAAAACTGTTTTCCGGAAAAATTTATCTATACTTATTAACCGATTTAATGAGTGAAGTTAGCTACATACAAATTTCATACAATAAATCAATTTTCTGGACATTTAGTGACATTGGCGTTCGTGTTGTAATTTTCCTTCGTTTGTTGATCTTATAATTTTCTTCAAACCGTTTATATTTACATTTAATATCACCAACAATAGTATAGTGGTAACACTGACTTAGTTCAAACCTCCATTACAAAAACGCGGCATATACCTACACCCTGCTACTATCTACAGGAGCGGAATTGACAATCTTTTTGAATCTCACCGTATATTATTCTTCTAATAGAATTAGGCCCCAAATAGCAGAGGATATTCCTAGAATAATCTTTAAACATGCTTTTAGATATTTAAATATTCCAATTATTATCAGAATATTCTACGAATATTTAGAATATTTATATACACATAAAATTATTCCTAGAATATTTGCAAAGAATTAAAAATATTCATTTTTAAATATTCCAGTAACATTTTGTAGAATAAAGCTTACTCAAAAACTAATATTGTTCAAAAATTAAGTCATTTAATCCGTAAGTAAGATGCAAAATAAAATAGACTTCATATAGATTCAGATATTTCTATAATGATTTTCCAATCATATTTTTGTACAACCTTCTGTGTATATTAGTTCAAACACAAATTATAAGTGGATAAGAAATATGATTAATCTAAAAGCAGAGCATTGTTATATACCTAATACATACTGTATTTTAGGATCATAATGACACAATAGATCTTTTAGGTCGCAGTGTAACACCACCCTTCTATTACTTACATACATACATCTTACGATCATAATGCAAAAAATTTAACTGGCTGAAATTTCGATATTCGCGCCTTAGCGGAGACTACCAGTCGCCACGTCAATACTCGGTTCCTGTTTCTGTTCTTTCATTGTGCTTTCATTTTGTGTCTTAACCTCTAGATGTGCTTCATGTTTATTAATGTTGCATTAATTTTCAAATAATCAGTAATGAATTATTATTAATTCTTTTACATCTCATCATCATACAACACTAATTTGTACTAATACAACTCATCTAACCTATCATTTTAAGATCAACGGTTCTTGATGTATGTTGTAATGCTGTACATTCTACAGGCTATGCACAATAGTGATAAAACGATCAGAAGACGTGTAATATGCGGGTGTACGATCGGTATTTTGACTAAAAGCGCGTTATGATAGCATTACTAGTTATTTTTACATAGTATAATTATTTTTTAAACAACAGTGAACCTACTTTTGGCTTTAGTGCGTGCGGAAACATTCTGAAATTAATCATAACCCTACATTAATTCCTATTTGACCTATTGTAAACTATTTTCTATGTGAATCTATGTTATTCACTCATTGTTATGTAATAAAAGATGTGTATGTAACTTATTTCTAAAATAAGTATGTGCGTATTTTTACTTACTTTTAAGAATATTCATTTTATCCCATTAAATGAACTTATGTTTAATGTATAGTAAATGAAAAAATATAGTTTTTTCAATTCGTTTGTACATGCTCCACCGTAACATTTTTAAGACCTACAGGTGGCAGCATAAACCGGCGAAACATGTAGTCTTGAAAGATTTTAAATATATTAAACTGTTAAAAATATTCTTTAAATATTCTTAAGGATGTTTTAAGAACACTCCCAACAATGTTCCTTGTATATTCTTATGAATCTTCTAATCATATCTGGGGATGAGGCAATACGAGAATATCCACACTTAGAAAAATACGTGCATTGGTTTAACGAAACGTTTTTTTGTTATTTTGTTTTAGTTGGACCAAATACATATTCGGTAATTTCAACAAAAAATCGGTTGTAAAATCAACATAAAATTTGTGTTAAGATCTCAATGTTGCCGCAACATAAAAATTATGAAAGAAATAGAAAATCTGTTGGAGCAAATGATATTTGGTGTTGGATGGAATGTGCGTTAAAACAACATACTTTTCTCTTCCGTCTGACATTAAAATTAAATTAAAGTGTTTTGCGTTTTTGAGGTGGAGAAACATTTTTCTTAACAAAATTGTCGGTGATACGTAACTCACTTTTATTAACGTATTTTCAAACTATACAGGTTGTATCAGATATAGAGGTAAATATAATAATATGTAGCAGCTGTAATCATATACAATCAAAAAGTCTTAATGCACAGGGGGTCTATCTGTAAGCATTAACAAGAAAAAAAATATTTTGTAAATGCCGTGGGCTAGAGCCGCACCTGTGCCCAACCTAAATGCTGTCCCGAGTATACCCCCACATACCACTATCATTCAGGCATTACCGCTGTTAGTTTTGTGTGAACCGCTTGGAGTGCAAGCCACTTCGAACATTTTATTTAAATTCTTCCCGTCTCGAAAAAACGATCCTTTTCAGGACTATCATGCTTTCATATAAAGAAAATCGAAGCTTGATGCATCGGCAAAAGCGCGGGAATGTATAAAATCATTTTCGCGCGACATCATAGTAAGAAGGCGTTTGCAAATTTTCTGTATCTACATTTATTTCTGTGTAATTCGATTCAATTCATTTTGCGTTATTTGATTAAATAAATCCAAAAGAAATAACTCAGATTCATGTGGTACCGTTTATTATTTAACAACTAACTCTCGATTCGACAAAGCAAAAGAAAAATATTTACGTTTTTTGTAACTACTGAAGTCGCATATCCGGTGAAACTCGAACGTCTTATCGATATTAAAAATAATACTTTGTAGACTTACGTAGAATGCTCTTAATAAATAAGGAATGTTTATTTTATAAAAATAAGAAATTTAAAATGCCTCAGTTTTGCTATTTTTACAAGGGCACACACACTGGCCGATTGGCCTTTATTTATTCAGAATGACGTTAAATGAACTTACGGCATACCATTAAGAATAATACTAAATGAGTGCAATATATTTATACATAATACCACGTTTAGCGGGTGCTTAACATGACTTTTCTTTGCATCAGGCCCGGACTAAAGAATTTTTGGTTTTAAATTTTACTTTTTTTTTATTTTTTAATGATGAAATCCGGTTTTGGCGGGTTTGTGCTTTATATGTCATGTAGTTAACACCCAAGCAAAATTTACTTTTTTTATTTGATACACCCTGTATACTACAATGTTTATTAATGCTACATCAAGCATTTTCAACAGATCGTTTATGATAAAAGATGCAAAACAACTGAGAAATTTGCGAGCACCATTTACCAGTAGGTACTAACGTTAGTGTACTACCTATCGATGTTCGAGATACTACTATTAGTTGATCGAAAGACACGAACGAATTTCATAACGATGATTTTGGGATTTGTTCATATAATTTGCATGAGGACGAAGAAATTTCATATTTACCTGGCCAAGGAACATCTACTTGGCATTAAGTTTGTTAAGCTACCTATTTTATACATACCCCCATTGTCCTTAAACACAACTTAAAATCATGACAGAACTATTGCAAACAGATTGAAACCCGCATCTCAATATTTTCAGTAGGTATGAGCTACAATTTTATTTATGTAGATAAACTAAAAAGAAATGTCATGGTATTTGCTTGCAAAATAATTATTCTTTCAAGAACTTATGAGACATCAGATGTGTAATAATAGTATAGCAATTACAGTTGCTCATAACAATTACAAAAAAAGAAATCGCATCTAATTAACGAAGTCTTGGAAAACACCGTTTGTGTAAATATCCAACACACAATCATAAGTCATAATTCTAAGAAATTTAAATAAATACTTGATATGGGAATTCCTCAATTTTCCATATAAACCGGTTCGTGAATATATGTATACCTACTACTTTGGGCGCGTTACCAAGAACTGTTACCGCATTAGCAAATCCGGATCTTTTATTAACACACTCCCAACTAAGAATTGTGGACATTGATGTATGCTTAAATATGTAAACTTACATATATTGTTTACAAAAAGAAGATAAAAGTGTTTTTAATAGTTCTGGAGAAAAATAAAATATGAGGAAGGCTTTAAACTGAGCGCACTCAAGGTCTCACGTATTCTCTGTCCGAATATAATTAAATACGTCAGTGCACAACAACGCTTGGTACATTATGCTAAGAACGCACAACATATGTATATAATCCAATGCATTTTGCGGTTAGCTTATGATTCATTTTTCTGTCGCTCAAAACTAGTATTGATACCTCGCGCGAATAACAGAAAGCGATAGTTGCTGTATGAGTAATTGCTATAAATGTTACGAATATGGCTATGACTAACAGAAGTGAGATAACATTGCAGCAGTTCACTTTAGAAAGTATAGTTGAACAACTGGGCAACGTTGAATAATATTTAATATCGTGATAACGAACTTTTATGCGTTCCGTTATCATTCCTCGAACAATTGAGCACTTGCACATGTGTTCATAAAAAAAATGTATGTCATGCAAAAAAAGTATGTATTAGGAATCTTGCTCTGTTATGCGAAATCTATTTAGGGGAAGTTTGTTTCTTCTGAAGCACAAAACAAGTTTTCTTAACGTGTTGCGAACATATACTGCATCCATACACAGTGTGCACACATTCGAACTGTCGAAGGTTCTATTAATAATGGCCGGGCATCTGTAACTAGAAGGGGCTGTATTAAACTCTTAGAGCGTTCAATGAATTATAGAAAGATATTTAAAGATATCCACAAAATTTGGATTTTAAAGATCAGCTATTTTCATTTCAAAAAATTGAATAATTGCTTGTATAAGTACTTGGACTCTAAAGGGCGCCGAACGTGGTAGAAATAATAATTTTATCATATTCAGTATACCAATGTTGCATCTGCTTTAATCGTCATAAAAAAACCTAAATAAATAATGTGAATAAAAATGAAACCAAAGCAAAGAAGAAAAAGAACGCAAAAAAGCATATCTGCACAGCTCACCCATTTATTGATGATATAAAATTAAACAGTTTAGAACTACTAGGTGGCGCAAAAGTCATCATCCTATCGGAATATGGTATAATTTTTGCGAATGGCGGCAAATATTAGTTCTGTCTTGTGAAGTAAAACAGGTAGAAAATACACGTCAACAAGACATGAATCGCTATACTCCCACAAGAACGCGGAACAATTGTTTCGATTTCTTGCGGCATAATTCGTCGGTGGTATAGGCACAGTGTAAATTTAGGCGCATATTTCCCGATCGTCCAACACCAATTGGGTAAACACTACGGCGTTTAGCCAAAATAATAGCCGCTCGCCTAGAAGAGCATGGGATAACACGAGATACTACCAGGTTTGCTCGGCCCTGAAGCAGCCGTTCTGCTGAGAATATCGCGGCTATGGCTGAAGATGTCGCAGAGAACCTCGGAGTATCGATCAGACCACGTGCCATGCACAATCGGCATCAGGGTGAAAGACTTGAAGTGCGAACATCTTCAAGTCTTTCAATGCATCAGCTGCTATCCATCGACCGCCAAGCGGGTGTAACCTGCGCTCAAGCCATCCTGAATCTCGACCATGGGGAAGACAACTTTTCATCAAAAATCAACATGAGCTTCGAAGCCCATTTTCATCTCTGTGGATATGTAAATAAACAAAATTATCGCTTCTGAGACACGGAAAATTCGCGTATCACACACAAAGAACCATTACATCCGCTCAAAGTTACTGCATAGTTTGCTGTTTACGCTGGAGGCGTCATCGGGCCTTATTTTTTCGAAAACCCCACGGGAGGGCAAGCGCTACAGAGCTATGCTCAACGACTTCCACCTTCCTCAAATTGGATGAATTGGGACTAGAGAACAGGTGGTTCCAACAGATTGGAGCAACGTCGCATACTGCACGAGCCACAACCGAAATTCTGAGGGCTGCATTTACGGGGCCGCCTAACCTCTCGTTTCGGTAATTCGTAATTTGCACTGACCTGCAAAATCGCCCGATTTAACGGTTCCAGACTTCTTTTTGTGGGGTTTCTAAGTCACGAGTCTATGTCAACAAGCCTCAGGCGCTTGAAACCCTCAAAGAAAATATCCGTTAAGAATGTGAAAACCTATCAAGTATCGGAAGTTCTAGAAAGAGTGACGGAAAATGCAAATCAATCGACATCAATTCTGGCAACCACTTGGCCGGTATCATTTTCTCGACTTAATCGTAAAAAAACTAAAATATCAAATAAACACAATCCAAAAGCAGAACCATAGTTTTTCATTCGCAAAAATAATTACAGCCAAAGAACAACCGATCGAACAACTTTTGCGCCACCTTGTATTGCATAGTGTAGCACGAGCGCGTCTATTTTTAAATTAGAAATTTGGGGTTTCCTACTGTGGCGGCAGATGGCGCCATCTCTTAGATCACGAGACTGCTCATAGAGGGCGCTAGAGTATGGAGCGTCAATTCGCAATGGAAATTTCTAGCGCGAATCCACTAGAACCTTCAGGAAATATATAAGGTTTGTTCGCTGGTGTTACACCGATTACACTGGTGCATATTGTCTCTTTCGCAGATGCATAAGGAGTAAATCTTTTATCCTGTTTTAAGTAGGAGTCAGTGTGGAAAGTGTAGTACCAGCGAACAAACCTATAGATTTCTTCGCGAATCTAGCGCGGCAAATATAAACACGCGCGCCAGTGGGACCAGTCAGTCTATATGGGATAGTGCATGGTGAAAAGTCGAAGCGAGCGAGAGAGCGGTTGAAATAAATCAGTTTTAACAGATAACAGTGAATATAAATAGTAGTAATTAAGTGAATAATTAGTTTAATAGGTGCTTTTAAGTAGTGTTTAGTTATTTATTAATTAGAATTAGTGTTTTATTAGTATTCATTAATTTATTAGACTTTAAGTGTTCAAATAAATACTTTTTATTAAACATATCGCCATGGTGATTTATTTCAATCCCGAAATCGTTACAATAGTTTTAAACTCATTATACCCGAGACTTTTTTGTTAACGTCGATTTGTCATGGAATTGTCATAAAATTATAGGAAAAAGTTAATAGCTTTTTTTTGTTTTCGAATGTTTCCTGCAACTTTCTCCATAAGGTTAAATAAAAAAAAAATTAAACAACCAGTCACATTTAAGCATCAGATATTCCCCTCAATCCTTTTCTTTGTGATCTCATCTTTTCAGCGACATCGAGTGCAGTTGGATTTTCCGAACTTCATTTGGTGTCGCCAAAATAATTGAGGTTATATATTTTTTTTTTTTTTTCTGTTTACCGCTCTAAATTAGTACAATTAGTACCATTTCTATATTCGATACAAATTTGAAATAAATAACAATGAGTGACAGCAAGTCATCGGTAGAATTGACACATGCCAGTGGTCTTAAATTTACTGTTTTTTTAACGGATTAACGGATTTCTTATAAAAGTAAACAAATTCATCTGTCGCCGGCGACAGCAAGTACGACGTGTTGGGAGAGATGTCGCCGCGACATGTTCCACTTCTGTGAAGCCGGCTTTAATATCTATCAATTTTGTTATTACTGTCAACTTTTGACAGTTACAGTTATGTTTTGCGTTTCAGTTTGGCAGTTGCACAACCTAATAATTTGTTTACATTTTGATAACCAGAAATCTCGCGACGTCATACTGTCTTAAATAACATCCCTAATGACCAAATTTATATTCCCCGCCAAAATTTTTAGTGACTTCAACGTAACGGCATTAAAATAACTATTGATGTAATACAAAATGTTGGGTAATTTTATGTTTTAAAGTTGAAGTTACTAAGAATAATTGAGGGAAATTTAAATTTGGCTATTAGGGATAACATCTCGTCTGTAATATAAATGATCTATCGCCGTTCTTTCGTCCTTTATGTTACTCAACGCGAACTCGCGTGAGTTCACTTGGTGTATAAAACTCTACGCAGAAAAATACAGGAAACGATAAAAACAATAAAATGATAAACAAATCCCACAGATTCGTTTAAACAAACTAACGTATTGATATTGACATCATATGCGGCTCACGTATCATTCAAATTAAACAGTAGAAGGCTACCAGACCGCTCTGTCTGCAATGCGAATAATACAATTAATAAAACGTGTAGTATGGGGCTTGTGGTGAGGTCATTCCTAAGAATTCGATCAGCATAAGTAGAAACCGAATGAATCATTAACAACAAGCCGTGATGTAAGGATCTTTTCTACCATGACGCCTGTAATTTTTATGTTCAATTGAGCGTCAGTTGTCGTATTTACCTTTTACCGTGTATATATAAACAAAAGTAAGTTGCAGTACCAGTACAGAGTAACTACAACTAAATTATCGGGTTTGTTTCTTCTGGTAGCTTTAAATTAGCTACGTTATCATAAAATACACTACAGCGTCTTCGTTTTATTCAGAAAATCAAGCTGTACAAATATAGGCAACCCAAATAAGATGAGTTGGCTAGTCTGGAATATTAAAACTACTTATCAACTCGTTATTTATTCCTATTTATTACTAGCGACTCTGACATATCGAATAACATTTCATTTGCATGTTGGTTCTAATGGTTGTCTTGGCCTTTGATATTAGTGATGGGCATAATCGAATCATTCCATTATTAAAATGCATTCTATCAGAGAAGGGAAGAAGTAACACTGTGTTCCGAAATCTGTTGACAGTACTGACGTTACTAAATTATCGTTCCGTAATCAGATTATATGTGCTGAGAACAGTAACTGAAGCGCAATGTCAAACAAGTGTGACATCATGAGTATTGCTGAGATTGCTGGTGGTTCGGAGATGATATCAAGGACAAGCATACAAAGTAGGTTTGTCACAGGACTAGTTAGAGCAGCAACTGTTTCTTTACAAGATTAATTCCTCATTTTCTTCTTCGCTTAATGACTCCACTATCGTATTAACGGCGGATTAAAACACCAACAGTTATAAGTGGTCTGCTAATTTACAGAGAGAGCGCCACCTATAGTCATTGCACTGACATCGCTTTATTCGTTAGACAATCGTTACTCTAGTGCTTGTTTTATGTGTCTCAGATATGCTTACAAGCCTGTGTAGAAACTTGTATTACCCAGGTAGCAGAGTGACGTAAAATGACGTTTATAAGACGTCGATATTACGTCTAATACGTGATATCAACGTTTATTAAACGTCATTTTACGTCACTGTGCTACCTGGGTAACAATAGTTAAGGCATTCGACGAATTTTCGCTTTAGGTTGGTAGCTTGTGTGGCGGTTGTACGTACACTCAGCGAAGCTGATGACAAATATCCGTAATTTTGTGTTCACTTTTCTCTCCAACAAATGTTATTAATGGTGATAGTAAGTGGATAATATATTGAAGTGGTGGCATCGGTTTTTATTTGACGACTCAATTGCTTTTAAAGGCCGCTTTACAGTTCGAGGTTTTTTATTGCGTGCAATAAAAATAGCGCATGCTCTATTCCGTGTATTGCACGCGCAATACTAAGGAAATTGCACCCAGCTGATCGAAATCCATTGAATGCGCACGCGCTATTTTTATTGCATGCAATTTTTATTGCACGCAATAAAAAATTGCGAACTGTAGAACGGCCTTAACGCTATAAGTAGATACTGAAACATTTTGGAGGTTCAAATAATTGACACAACCCATATATTAAATGAAAAGTATTTATTTCTAAGTCTAATTAAAATAAAATAACACGTCTATAAACACTAATATTAAATAACAGTTGAGTAATTTCAGTACTACTAAAACACTTAAACTTAATTTACCAATATTACTTCCCTTATTTATTTTCTGTTTACTCAGTTCGTAAATGACTATTACTTATCGGTTTTTCCAATAAAACTATCCTGTCCTCGTTCGCGGGCTCATTTATATTTGGCGCGTCTGGTTCTGGAGCGATCTATATCTTTCCTAAATTTTCTAGTGCATTAAAGGGCTACATTAACGGATCTTATTAGATAGCCCTAGCAAAATTACATGATTGGTGTAAAGAATTTTATTTGTCTTTATCACCTTCGAAAGTTTTAATGTTTACCCGGAAGAATGTTACTGAAGTTTTTGATTCTGTCAATTTTCGAGGATCTGATTTACAAATAGTTAACATCATTAAATATTTAGGTTTAAACTTGGATTCCAAATTATTGTGGCGTAATCATATTAGTTATATGGTTTCGTATTGTCAGAAGAATTTAAGTATATTGCCAGCCTTAATTTCAATGTAGGAAATATGAATTTGTAAGAATTTTATTTATTAAATTGATTGGAATTAATTATTCCTCCATACAATATTTTTTGCTTGGTTGCTTTTAATAACTTTATTAAATTTATATGTTTCTCTACAATTATATATCCCGTGCTAATATTGAGGTTTGATTTATATAATTTGATTATATAAAGATAAGGTCGTGGATCGAATAATAGAATTTGTATCTTGTTTAGGCTAAATTTAAGTTTTGATCTTTGGAGAATAAAACAAAATCATCAGTAGGTATATTGTGGTAGACAACAATCATCAATTAGATATTTTTTAATAGAATTAGTATAAATATTAAATAAGATCGGACTAAGCGGACTTCCCTGTGGAAGACCTATAAATGATGTTCTTGATCCTAAATCATTAGAATCAGGTTTAATTGGTACAATTTTGATAGAGAACAATTAATAAATAATGCTATTAATTTCATTTGAAATACCCAGTTTTCGTAACTGGTATAATAATTTATTATTATTAACATTATTATAAGCCCCTGCAATGTCAAGAAAAGCAGCAACCATATATTGGTTATGTAAAAAGTTTACTTTTACCTTATACGTTAATGTATATTTGTTTGCTTCGTTAAGATCTTAAATCGAACTTTTTCTTTAAAAAAAAAATCTTGTTAAATGTTACAATTTACCACTTAATTAATATGTTAGCCGTATGTACGTCAAAGATTACTGCGTAATCGTGTCCATTATGATTCAAAGTTATATTTATTTGTTACTTCTCTGCTTTTGCAATTCAACGGTGGTAGAATGTAACAGAACCTCAACTCTATAAGCGTTTCTGTAACACTGTTCTTAAGCACAATAATACAAATCAGTAGCCGTTGTATAAACGGCAATATAATTGCTTATTATCGTTCTGGATAAGGAAAATATGAAAACGAAACGGTTACCATAAACACGTAAACATGTTATAACCGGTTGGTCGCGGAAAAATGTCTACATTAATAATTGGGGCGAATATTTTTGCTCACGCTTGTACAATGTTAAAATACGTCTTCGTTCGTCTACTTACATCATTTTGTAAATATTTGAGCAAGGAATCTACCTGAATTGACACCTCCTCGACTTTTTATCCCTAAAGATGAAAGTGTTTCGAAATAAATACTTAAAAATATACACAGACATACGTTACATTTAAAAAAAAAAAGTAACATTATAACGTCCGCAAGTACTGCTGTATCGAAGAATTTCTGTGTGGGTAAGTATCGAATGTACACATTAGAGCCATCGCCTGTGTGATATGCAACAGATGGAGAAAAATATATCTGAGTAACTGACAACTTGTTTTCTTTTGTAGCGTGTTTACACATTTATATACGGTGGATGTAAGTTTGACATTATCTGCTCGCGTATAGTTTTCGGTATCTGTTTCCTTTTTATTTATTTAAGTAAGGATATTTTAATGGGTATCTGAATTCGAACAGTATATTTACATACACAAACACGTATATCGTATCTAAGTACATAGTTGGGTAAATTTATACAGAAAGGTGTTTATTGAAAATCTAAACAAAACAAGAAACGACGTAAGGATGCAGAATTGAAAAACAGGAAAGTGTATGATACTTTCATGGTCAAAATTATGTAATCTTATGCGAATTTCTCAGGTGTTGTTTGTGAAAGAATCACAATCTTAGAATCAACTAAATTAATTTCTATGCAAAATATTAATTTAAAAACCTTATGCTTTTAGAGTAACAACTTTATTTAAGCAATTTCTAACCACAAGGAAATTACATTATGAAGTCGTTGTTTGTGACAAAAAGTTCTACTTAATCCTCCCTAAGTAATATAATTTTACGACAAATATAAAGAGATTCCAACAAGGTACATATATAATAACATAATTATCATAATAATAAAACACGTATTTTGATTCAAATACCAACAGAGTACCGCAAATTACTTAATATTAGTTAGTCGATATTACAGAACGAAAGAAATACTGTAAAGAAAGAACATTACAACACAACTATATCAAGCAATTTATCCGCATAACCTACGAAATTCTGTGCAAAATAACGCGTGCACAACTAGAAAAGGCCGTTCGAAAAATATAAAATATATAATACTATATGTTCGCTTCGAAATAATAAAGTTTAAAACTTATACATAGATAAAAATTGCGCAAACAAAACAATAAAACAAGAAAATGGATTAAAAAAAATAAATGAAGAGACTTAATTACTGTTATCGACAGGTACTTCTTCCGCTTCAGTTGCAGTTTCAGTCGGTTGAACCGTCTCGGGTTCCTTCATCGTCACCTCGCTTGCTACGTTGCCAGGTCGCGAACTGGTGGAAGTCGCTACCGACGCCGTTGGCCACTGATTTATGTCTTTCTCATCACAGGAGGGGCATTCGAAATGTACGCAGTGAAATACCTAGGGTTTAATAAATAAATATATCCGATTATACGAAGTTAGCGTAAAAATCTTACTTCATTTGCGGTATTTCGCGTTCCAACTATCCTAATGAAAACTACCGGCCTGGGCGCAAAACGTACAACTTGCCACGATTGGCAATTTTCCCTTGTCCGATCAACTAATACCTCCCAATCCCAGATGTTTACTGATGATTCGATATAATAACTGTAACTGCGGTCATCGCAATCCCATAGAAGTAGTCTTAAGCTAGAGATTATGTAAGGTTGACCTATAACGAAAGGAATTAAATGCAATAGAATATTTACGGATTTCTGATGTTTCTCGCACACTGCTTGGATGGATTTGATTTCCTCGTAATCTAAATATTCAGTTTATTAATATTACAACTAGTTAATTTTTAAAAATATCGCGGAATAAAGGGATCAATGAAAAAAAACTCCAGGTGGTTAGACTGCATGCTTAAGAGGAGATCAATTTACACAACCATCATGGAGCCACTGGTAGTGCACAGGCGAAAGAATATGTCCACAGGGTGGAGTTTTGTGTCCCACTGCTGGTCGTAAATAAACTACTGAGAAAGCCGGACAATGAAGTACATAAAACTTTGGGGTATGCAGATGATCTGGTCATTCTGACCCAAAGGTAATACGAGAAAAAATGCAGAACGTTCTACAGATTGTACAAGCATGGACTGAGGAGTAGGGTCTAAATATCAGTCCCTCCAAAACGACCACGATAGCATCCACGAGAAAGAGGAATTTCGATGATCTTGGAGCCCTGAAACTCCGGAGTGAAGATATAAAGTTGTCAGAAGAAGTTAAATATCTTGGTTTTGTTCTAGACTATAAGCTTACTTGGAATCGAGAGCTTCAATAATTTTGAGAAACACTAACTGCTGTACTTATGAATGACATTTGCCTGTCATAATTTTGCCAACCGATGGGTATGCATTTTCCCCTAAAAAAGTCCGGAAAGTGACGCCAGCGCCCACAGGCAACTCATTATTTCACCGTCTGCATAAAATAACCTGTGAAAGTCATCAAGTACGTTATTAATTAATCAATATTAATTTGAGAGGTTAAGAAAACAAAATAGCTGGTAAATAGAGTAAATAAGTTTAATTGGTAAACCTAGTAACCAGAGCAATTAACAAAATAGGGCAATGCGAATTGCTGAGTTAGCTATATCAATTATTATATAGTACATGCAAATTCTCGCAAAAAAAAATATTATATTCGGTAAACAACACATTGTTTTTGTGTTAATATTATAAATGTGCAGTGCACTACTTCTTAATATAAAAGGCTATAAAACCCAGATAAAGGTGTTGATCATCATCGTCTTATCAAATTAGTACAATCCTATTACAAGAATGTAGTTGTAGATTTGCAGTATGCTAGATATGACGCCTGGAATAGTACTTACTATAGGATAACTTTCCGATATTGAATTAAGATATGGAAATAGCTTTTTCCACTAAGGAATATATGATTCCATTCCTCAGAGCGGTAAAATGATGTGAGGGATTATATTGGTAACAATGGAAATGCGTAGTAATCAAAGCGACAATTCAATAGGCCACTTAGGAAAGGTACAATACCGTTTAACGCAACTCTAGGGCGAATTTTATTGAACTGTCAAGCTGGATTTATCGTTACTTACTGCCAAATAACGTCACATTAATTAAAAAGCGGAATGGTATGCGATTTGCTTCTCGATTCAAGCAATTTTTAAAAACTTTCGAACAATACTCGAATAGCTATTATAACAAAACGATAAATCCCAAGAATTCGACCTTTTCTTCTATAATGACTCTGTAAAAACTTACCTAATTGTATCAATATAGCTCCAGATCCTAATTGGTGACAAGTATAACCGTGATCCCAATCGTAATGTTTGGTATCACCATTCAGTAAAGCATGTCTCGATCGGCTACACAAACAAAACAATACATTCGAAAGGTTATTGTATACATAAAAAAATATAACATGGGTAGCATACCTAACACCTTCGATTACTAAAGCGCTTTTACTCAATGTCGCTACGTTATATTTTGGTACGATAATGTCACCGCGTAATTTAGGTATTTCTGGAGAATATGTTGCTTCTAAAGCGACTAAATGGAATACCTAAAACGTTTTAGAGCGTTAAAAAAATAACCAGTCACTGTGATATAGGAAATATTACTTTATTTACTGTATTATGTGTACCTATAATCTTAATAATTGCACTAACCGACTATCGAAATACAAATCTTGCCATGAACGGCAAGCATAATGGCTGTAATCTATGACACGAACCCAATCTTTCTGTTCCATGGAAACTTCAACAAAATACGAATACGACCTAGCAAAATATATTAATTTTTGGACGTAAGTAAAGTTTTCACATTTACCTTAAGTCCCGATCCCATAATAACATACGTATATGATTAATGATTGACGGTGTACCGAGTTATACTAAAATCCCTTGATCGCCTGGCCATTTATGTCATGCCTCGTGTAACCCCGTTCCATGTCGTAATTGCTATAATCACCGTCCAATAACGCCTCCATCAGTTCACCAGCGATCACTTTCGCGCCCATTTTTGTACTTGCGACATTTTCCTCAATTACTGAAACATCATTTGCTACCACTGTTATCTTTTCTCCAAATTTAAAATAGATCTTGTTTATACTAACGTAATTGGCCACGGTGTGGCAGATTGCTATGGCGTGAATTGTTGCGTTCCGCTATCGCATCTAGAAGCGTATCAGATTTAATTAATCCAGCCGGCCGAACAACCGATAATAAATCTGTTACTGTTATTAAAGGTAGTCTAATACAATTTATGACCAGATCATCTTCGTCTTTGTTTATTTTACACCAAGCAGTGACACCTTTGAAAATCTCCACTTCCGGTGCGAAGAACGAATCACGTCGTAGCAATTCAACTAGTGAAGTCTGAAATGTAAAGGGAGAAATTGGCTCCTTGAACAATACAAGTTTTAGGAGTGCCATAAGATTTACAGTGATGGTCAAGGTATAAAGACATGTTGACTTAGATGGAGAGACCACTAGATGTTAACCTCAGTTTTGATTTGCTTTGTCAGGTGGTAGTGGCTACCCCTTGCAGTACTTCTGCAAAATATTAGCCATAGATGGCCAGCCACTTGTTTTTTATAGCTCTAAATAGTTTAACGCACTGCTGTGGCAGGCTTCCCATTTTTCGCGAGTGTATTTGGAATTGTATATTTTGATTTGTTACTTTATTTCGTTTTGCTGAATCATTGTACCGAGAATTTTTCACAATTCAATTTAATTTTGTTTAGATTTAGTTAAAGAGTTGATTGTATGATTTATTTAATTATGTGTTAAGTTTTTTTAAATTAATTTCATTCATTTAGATGTCTAGCGCTCGCTAGTCTATTCAATGCGTTTTCTATTAGATTTTGTCGGTGATTTGTGCGTTGTTCGTATTGTTACGACTGCGCTGGAGAATTTTGTCAGGCAGTTCCTTGGTCGACTGGTATAGTGAGTAGACGTATTTTTGTAAATTAGTGATGCCATTTTGTAATTCATTTTTATATTCTAAGTTTTCGCATAAATTGAATTTAATATAGCCAATCAAGGAATTCAATTAGTAATAATTGTTAATATATTGATGTGTGCACGTTATAGATGTAAGATCATTTATAATTTTCGTGTAAGAAGATATATTATAGTTGTAATTTTCCCATTATAGTTTAAAGAGTTAATTTTTCCGTTTCAAGCTTGCTGTTTCAGTTTTATTTTATCAATCACCTCGTTTGGGTGAGTAGAAGCCTTGTGCTTGCATTTAGTTTTTCTTTTGTGTAAATTTACTAGAAATTGTCCACGCTTAATTTAGTTTGTTTTAATTTGAAACCACGTGGATTCAAATTGTTAGATTTAGGATTATCTTCCTGAACAAACAAAACTTTTGCTTTGTATAGGAAATAGCATTGTCCTTTTGTAATTTAGAATCAAGTGCAGTTTTTATTTTTTGGCCAGAACCTTCAGTTCACGGTTTTTTTTTTCTGCCATTTTGTAATTTTACCCATTTTAATAAAATTTGTTTGTTAATTATCTTCGTTGGATTTAAAATTCTGTTCTTTTATTTTTAATTAAACCTTTTCAATTTTTGGGGTAATTGAGAAAGTCAGATTTTATTCTCTCACATTTTACTTTTCGTGGTTAGATTCAAGTTTTAATTCGCGAGGGTAACTCTGAGGTTATTAGTTCTTTTGCGCCCTTTTAAAAATTTTTCCGTTTGAGCTAGCTATTTTAATTTTCTTTTTCCTTGTAAATTTCAATTTTGCATTACAATTATTACAATCCGTACACAGCAGTACGGTATGTCCACTAAAATTCACGAAACGTTATTACAAGTACCATGACGGCTTAACGGTGGGTATAGAGGGCTCGTAATCTACAGGTTGTGAGTTGGTTTCATGGTGGTATCTCAATGTTTCTTTTCTGTTGTATTATTTTAAAGTTAAGATTATCAAAAAAAAATATTACTATTAATTATAATGAAAGTGCAAAAGAATTGAAACCTACGCATAAAAACTCAGTTGCCGAATATATTGGAGTGAGGATTGGAAACTACACCCACTACCTTTCACTCCTACACGCAGTCTTTCCAAACGAACTACAAGCGGCAGTAATAAGCTGGCACGCATCAATGAATGTAGGTCTCCACTGCTATCACTTAATTTATTCTCACCTCGGCCTTTTATTTATTTCTTTTATTTTTTTTTGTTGACGCGTCGCACTTAAAGATGATCAGTACGATTTGGCATGTTACTAGTAATCTAATCGTTAATATGGAAAGCCGCATTCAAAATAATACTGTTCTATGCCTGTATGAAAGTAAATATCCGTAATTAGTAGCTCTCAGTTAAAGCCATATCCCTTATTTATAATGTAGTAGTTTTGTTATTAATTGAGTTCATTCATTCATTCATCCTCAACTTTACGTAAGTTGTATGTTTATGATAAAAACAAAGCAACACAAAACCACTTCCTGCCATGTGAACATTGAATAAACTATTATAAATAAAAATGCTTCATGTTGAGAAATAGCAGCGAATATTTGATGATGGTAGGCATTTGCGTTTTCTAAAAGATAACAGACACTGACATAATCACGACATCCCATTTTTCAGGAAATATTCACTTAATCACTTATTGTTTATCTGTTATAAATTCGTCTACTACACAAAGTGATTCACGAAAATGCATTTAGCATAAAATATTAGATACTAATTATTGATGTTTGTTTTGACATATATCTAATTTACTAAAGTATTACAAAAAATTGTAATTATAAGATAATATAATATTTTGTATTTTGGTATACATGTCTTACGTAAATTGCTTGGGATCCTAAAGAATAAATGGCTGTCCGTCTATGGCTAATCTTTCACAGAAGTATTCCAAGAGTAGTTCGCTACTACATTTTGACAAAACGAGGATCAAACCTGAGGTTAAATCTAATTTGATTGAGTCTTTTTTGCGAAATAGAACCATATAATATACATACATGTAAATATCAGCAACAACATTGTCCTTAAAAAATTTGCTTCGGAAGTTTCGCCTAATAAAGTTAGAGTTCCACAAGGAACGATATTAGGTCCCTTTTACTTTTTATTAATGGCTTTCCTTTGAAATTAAACCTAGTTTCAATTACTTTATATGCTGATGATGTTGCTTTAGTAGTGACAGATAAAGATAATCATACTTTGATTGACAGTTGCAATGAATTATTGAGCAATGCGTCTATATGGTTTGCAATGAATGGGTTTCCTGTTGGTGAAGATAAAAGAATTTGTTTGGGTTTTCATTCTTATCAGTTTCAGTTCTTACCAAGCCTTTAGTTACAATTATCACTTAGTAAGAAATGACTTATCAACACAGGTTACATTAAATTTTTTGGGGTGTGGGTGGAATGGTCTTTTATTTGGAAAGTCCATTGCCCAAGCTTAATACATTATGTTTCTTATTTCGCCTCTTATATTTCTTTTCTCTCAGTAACTAGCGTTATTTTCAGACCCCCCAGCAAGTAATAAAGCCAAGAAACTTGTCTAAAGCAGCTGTTTTCTAATAAGGAACAAGATGATGTGAATATAATTTTTGCAGGTTATATGGTAAACATCTTGCTGTATTGAATATAATAAAAGAACTGACAAAAATTAAAAATGTAGCAAGGACAAACCATATTTTTTGTATTTTATTTTACCACATGGATCTATTACTACCGCAACAAACTATGTTTACACTCTTGCTTACTTGATAATTAATAAACAAGAATTATTACTCTAAAATGTAAAATTTACCTGAGATAATTGCAAGAAGGATTCATGTTGCAAGATTTCTGAAGCATGTTTATCCAAAAACAGATGGCAAACTTCCACAAGCTGGTCCAACCTATAAAGATGTGCTGCATCAAGGATAGCACACACATTCTTCAAAGCCAACAGTTGTCTTAGGATATCAGAAATCGCGGTTTCTAGATCTTGAAAACCATACAGGTGTGCAAATCCCAAGGTATCCAATATAACCTCCTCTTTGAGGGTCATCAGAAACATATGACCTAAAATGCTGGGTCATTCACCTACGACCAACATAAGTCAATATTTACATGTACCTGAATATATGTATTTTAGCAGGATTTTAAAAGCTTTTAAAGGAGCATCTGGAAGTTCTATTTCAGATTGTGTTGATTCCTTCATGCCACCATATAATAATGCCCGGAAATATTCACTTCGAGCAGCAAGTATGATCTGTGAATCATACATGAATATTTTCACAAATTTTAGTAACAATTTATTTACCTTATGGGCGGGTAAACGATAACCCTCAACGATTAGTGTCACATCGGAATAATCTTGGTTTAAGTATAAAACTGAAAGGTTTTCAGATAATTGAGAAAAATGTTCAATATCACCTAGCCTTCTCGCAGTGTTATTCGATGTAGACGACTGATATTGATGACTAGTGCTGTTACTGCTCATCTAAATTAAAAAAGGGAGGTAGTTTCCAACACAATAAACATTTCGGTTTTATATTCTGTACACATAATTATTTAAACATGACACAACGAACTGCAATTAGGTAGCTTCTATTCACTTACATTTTTAACTTTTTCAAGAGAAACAAATAATTATATACGTGAATTTGGAGCTACAAAAAATGATTTTTTAAAGCGACGCCATAGCTTGTAAATGACGACATGCATTTGACACATTTGACATGCAGGGTAGCCAGCTAACCAGTAAGCCACTGTTTATGTGTGGTGACAAAAGTATTACATATTTGGAATGCGAATATTTTAATTCCTGAATTAATTTTAGATATATCGTATTCGAAATTCAATAATAGTAATTAATATGTATATATTTTCATAATTGAATTATAAAATGCAAAAAAAAATAAATTCAGAAGGGGGTGGTTGTAGAGGAATTTATATTTCTTCGATTTATCGGTTGGTGTCCATGTGTACATGCAGCCAACATAACTTTTGAGTTTTGGCAGCATCTTCCACGTTATCATAATACAAAATTTGCTTAATTCCTTAAATTTTTATTTTACCGATTAAAAATGGTTTCGGTGTTAAACACCATTGATACCGGTCATGAAGACATGATCCATGACGCGGAAATCGATTACTATGGTCTACGTCTAGCAACATGTTCGTCGGATAATTCGGTGAAAATTTACGATATAAAGAACGGGGCCCATACTCTCTTGGAAGACCTGAAAGGCCACTTCGGACCAGTATGGCAGGTAGCTTGGAGTCATCCGAAATTTGGAAACCTGTTAGCATCTTGCTCTTACGATCGTAAAGTTATCATTTGGAAGGAATTGCAAGGCAAGTGGACAAAGTATTACGAATACGGCCAATCATGATTCTAGTGTTAATTCCGTACAATTCGCTCCTCCTGAGTTTGGCCTAATCTTAGCTTGTGGAAGCAGTGATGGTTCAATTTCGATATTGACATATCAGAATGAAACTAACACTTGGGATGCAAAAAAGATTCCGAATGCTCACGCTATTGGATGCAATGCTGTGAGTTGGAGTCCAGCCATAACACCAGAGCCAGCTTTTAATAATACACAGGCTCAACCATTGGTGAAACGTTTAGTGTCTGGTGGTTGCGATAATTTGGTTAAAATTTGGCGTGAAGAGGTTGATAGATGGGTGGAGGAAAACAAATTGGAGGTCCATTCTGATTGGGTGAGAGATGTAGCGTGGGCGCCATCTGTGGGATTAAACCGTCATGTCATAGCGAGCTGTTCGCAGGATAGAAGAGTCATAATTTGGACCAGCGATGATTGTCAAAGTTGGAATTCCACGATACTGCAAACTTTTGATGATGTCGTATGGAATGTTAGTTGGTCACTCAATGGAAATATATTAGCCGTATCAGGTGGCGATAATAAAATTTCGTTGTGGAAACAAAATCTCGAAGGTGCCTGGCAATGTATTAGTGATGTTGTAAAAGGACAAGGACAGGTACCGACAAATGAACAAAGAGCATTGTAAATTTTTATTATAAATTTTAATTCTAGTGATTAAGCATTATTTTGTAACTTGTAATTATAGCTATATATAAACGTATGTAAAAAGTAATTGGTTTTCAAAAGCTGTTCAAATACATTTTTAACTATTTAGGTTTCTATCATTAAATTCATATAATTACTGTCAAACATATTAACGCTTAAATGATTGTGACATAATTAGCCTTTTCCCCTCTTCTCAAAGAGTACCGCATGTGTCTATCATGAGACATATTTTGTTTACAATACAAATTTATGAATTACCTGAATATGGTAAACATTAAAATTCTCTTCTCAATTGTTAGATTGTCACTGCTATGATAATAGGAACCTAATTATGATACTTTGCTGTTATCAGCAGAAAAATGGAATTTCAATTAAATTGATTTGAAACAAAGAATTTGCTTGAACTTATCAGTACCATGATGAGTGTTCGAATCGGTAAATAGGTTTAATTATTTGCTAAAATGTTTGGGTGTTTTAGCTATAATCATCAGAATTTTAGTATTATAGGCGTAAACATCTGTGGGTAATTATTAGGAGTATGGTAGCATTTCCCTAGGTTAATGAACAATAAATGAAGTTTATATGAATTTATTTCAATCACTTTAAATAATAGATTGGCATTTTTATTCAGTCTCTTAAATGAAATAGGCTTCCCGCTGTGTATACAAACTCGCTGCAAAAACTATATCCCGTTTTATAATCCTAGCAGCTTCTTCCATTTTATTTTGTAATTCAGGATCGCCTACAGTCAAAGCTCCCCCACGAACGTCGCATATCGTTTCGTACAATTGTTGGATGCATCGCACAATGATACCCTCTTGGACGTCAGTTAGTTCCATTATCTCGGC
This sequence comes from Protaetia brevitarsis, assembly GCA_004143645.1. Classification (NCBI taxonomy): domain Eukaryota; kingdom Metazoa; phylum Arthropoda; class Insecta; order Coleoptera; family Scarabaeidae; genus Protaetia; species Protaetia brevitarsis. Next base: position 696,301 of record RXPK01000314.1, on the reverse strand, counting down.
AAACGGCTATTGCAAAAATAAAAATTTAAGAAATCGTTACATAGTTAAAAGTACAAATATATATTACTTTCTCTGAAGCCCAGTTGTATACAACTTCAACAAGTCCAAAATTAAGTTCCTCTTCCCTTCCTATGTCGTTGGAGATTTGATATTTCAATTCTAAATTCGTGATTTTATTGTGAACTTCTAAGATTTTATCGATGCCCTAAAATGTGTGCTTGTTAAAGATGATTGTTGCATAGTTTCACCAATGTAAAAAGGCCGTTCATACAAGTTGCCGTTTTTTAGTTCAAACGGACATACTTGGGTACGCCCACTATGTACTTGGTCACACAACCACTGTGCGCTCTGTATCTATTGCTACACATTACATTTAGATCAAGAGCCAACAACAAAAAAGGCGTAACCATTTCAGTAAAGTTCTAACACGAAAATTAATTTGTACATATAGGCCGTGGTTTTAAATTCGTAGATTCACTAGTTGTCTGACCAATGTTGTGTCGACTGGTAGTATCTCATAGTGCCTTGCCTTGACGCGCTGTGTTGAGCGGACATTGGTTTTATCGGTTCGTATAGTGCGACGTGGATGATTTGGTGACTGGGCTGTCTGACATGCCCGGAACACGGATCAACCTGGCAATGCCAACGAAAATTGACGCTTTCATTAAAAGCAGAAGGAATAAAAAGTCCTGGGGTGCTGATGGTATTCCCAATACAGCCGTGAAGAGATTTCCTCCTGAGGCACGGAAGATATTGTGTTCCATCATCAACGCGGCTCTCTTGCTCAAGCATTTTCTTTCAGTCTAAAAGCATGCAGGCGTTGTTGCCATCTCTAACCTTGTGAAGAATTCCCGCTTCGCCTTAGTTCGGTTGGCAAGAAGGCATGAATCAATAGTTGGCGCTGTCGGTTAAATTTACAAATGACATAACTCATTTGTAACTTGTTGGAATATATCTACATCTATATGAACGATTGTAGACATGTTATTTTAGGCAATAAAGGATTTTGGGCTTTTATTTAATAAAGCGTATAAACCGAGATGTATGTGCGGAAAAAAATACCCTTTTCAACATTTAAAACCTAAGTAGTAATACTTACTTGGCCTGGTGCACTAGATGCTGTTTTGTATCGTATATGGAATCGAAAAATAAATATTATTTAAAACATTTTTCCTTCCAGCGACCTCTGTGTTTCTATTGTGTAATCCGTCGTAGTGTACTACATTGACAGCTATTGTACAATTTAAGGCGACATCTTTTGGAATAATATTGCATAAGAACGCCTGATAATGAATTATAAACGATTGCAGTGCCCCCATCAGTTTTTTTCACAATCACTCTTGAAAGCCTCCTCTTAAAACTCATTAGGTTCACTGAAGCGATAAGTAACGGTCTCGATAGTATAGAAACCGGATGTTTGCGGTCATCCTCTTGACTCTATCTGGCACAAAGGGCTGATCCATAACATGGTTATTTCTAGTATTTATCTCCTCTGATCAGGTTGATCAGACCTTATCTAGAGCACAGCTCTTTCTGTGCTAGGGCCGCCAAAGTCCTCTCCAGCTCTTGTGGTATCCTTGCTGGAGTACCACAGGGATCATTACTGGGACCACGTCTTTTTCTGTTGTTTCTGGCAGACCTTCCTTGGGAGCCTGGTGCGGAGCTACCTGTATAGGTCGATGTATAGAAATCCTGCCGCACGCATCCACGTAAAAAACGCCAAGTTGCTGTGGAGCCGCTGGGTTAAGTACCTAGAAATCCACTTCGACAGGCGCCTCATCCAGTCGAAACAGAGCTCCGAGATTGGAACTCATTTCCTTGCTGCCTGCAATTTGTTACTCTCAATGTTAGGGTGGATGAGTCCCCTCCACCTAGCAAACAAGTTGCTTCTCAATAAGTCAATCTTTCCTGATTTACGAAGCTTTTGCATGGGCGCCGATGGCTCCCACCAGGCCTGAAGTATCGCAAGGCGCTTTAGATCAGGACGCTACAACTAATCCTGGTTCGTTAGGAACGAGCAGATTTATCATAATTGCAAATTCAGATCCGCCGTGACGTTAAGCACACACTCACAGCACTTGGGCTCGAGCTCAATTCAGCGAAAAGCCCCTGGTTCAGGCGGTCGTGGAACCCCAAGGTCGACTACCACCTCGTACTCGAGTCAGATATCTAGATGTTTTCTTGAAGTAACATCTAACGTTCAATTACCGTGACGACTGCCTTCTCTACTTTTTCAATCAGGTAAACACATGACTTTGTTCAGAATGTTAGGTTCGAGTTAGGAAACTAAATTACGTTGATCAATCTCCCTGCAGAATAGCTCTTCCAAAGTTACTTCCAACAATCCCACCCTGCGGCTTGATTGTTGATCCATCACTTGTCAGAGATGAAAGGGTACAGAACCACAGGTTACAACCCCACTTGAGATCTAGATTCAAGGTCAACACTTTTGTTCTTTTCGACTGAAATTATTCTTTTGCTTGTGTACCCCAGGACCTTCCCGGTAGTCGACGAAGCTATTAAGATGCACAAACGTCAGAATAGGTTTTATCAAAAAGAGGAAGGTTACGATCAACAACATTTGGATTACGACTCTAATGATGATGATGATGATGAACCGACATCTTAATTAAAGTGGAAACCTGAAGTTCTAAACCCTGTAAAAGTGGCTCGAGTAAGCCGCGGGCTGGCTGTATTAAAAAGTAATTTGGAAAAATTACTCTGCGGGAAAGTAAGTAGTGGGAATTTATACGTGGGTTAGCGAGAAATATAAGAGAAGGGTCATCACGGTTTTAAACGTTAGATGTTACTCAACGAAAATATCTATGTGACTGGTCGATCCTGGAGACGACAGCCGCCTAAGCACCAGAACCAAGGGGCCTTAAGGACTAGCCGTAGCATCCTGTTATGCAGTACCTCGAGGAAATTCGGCTTGACGGAGACCATCGACGCCCATAAAAAAGCGCCTTGGTCTGGGGCAGGCCTTAAGGTGCATCCATACGCTCGGAGTTCGCCGAACTCCGAGGACTAGTTTGGCGAACTCCTAGTCGTGTGGACGGGCAGTTCGGGATTCGGCGAACTAGTCGGCAAACTGTTTGCCTATTCCCGATCTGCAATGGAAAATGGCGCACGTCAACGTGTACGAATGTTCGGCTAGACGGAGTTCGTGCACCCGTCCACACATTCGGGAAGGTATTTAGAGTGAGAGGGAAAGCTGTTGACAGCTGTCTAGTGAGCTCGTCTCTTACTAGTCATACTATTATACCTACAGTTTTTAATAACTGGTACATATGACAGCGGGTAACAGATACAAATTTATTTACTGAAACTACTATGCCGTATGCTGAAACTGACAGCTTTGCCAAAGATAATAAACAATTCAACGTGTTTTTTTTGACATTGATATGAGTGTAATTTTAGTATTCATTATTACATTAAATTGATGCATTTCAAGTAAATTAAAGATCTTAAGTTTTATAAAAATTAAACTTTAAAACTAATGTTGAGATAAAGTAATTAAATAATTGCAATGTTATCCTAAATATTAAAAAGCTTACCACTCTTTCCATAATTCATCAAATTTCTTGAATTATACTAAAGAGGGTCGAAATGTATATTGTTATGTGATGATCTGGTTTAAATGCGTATATGATTTTTTGTCTATAAAGAGGCAAATAAATTAAAAAATTAGGTGATATTTATTAATATATAATCATTTAAAAGAAACCACCTTCCTTCCTCACGGCCCTCAATTTGAAGCGATAAAGAATCCATACAATCAACCGTGTTTGTGGAAACATATTCGCCTCATTGTAAATATTACTCATACAGGTGTATAATGCTCGTAGATAATTGGATAAAAAATGGCGAAAGAAATTTGAGCAAAAAGTATTTCTTTGATTGACCTATAATTTTTACGATGAACCTTTCAATGGTAACAATCACGTTGGTCTTAATAATTATAGAAGGTCAATAAAACTACTTTTTTTGTTCGAGTTTGTTTGCTATTGTATACGCAATTACCCATACATTCATCATCGTAAACTTGGAAAATAACAGAAATTAAATAATAGCATAAGTAATTGTAGTTGTCAATATTTTCATAACCTAAAGATGAATTACTAGTGTCCGTGATTCATATTGAGTTTCTGTCATGGTCAACCAAAATGATAGAACTTCAAATATTTATGATTTGCCGGGTTTCCCGCGAAACCCAAAAAAGAGTTTCAGTTATGCAGTGACGGCAATGGTTCATAACCAGTCATAATTTCTGTACCAACACCAACCTAATTCATGCAATCACTCAATGCTACCACACTAAACTCTCATGCCGAACGTTCGGTGTTTTCCCGTATCTGCTCGGAGTTCGGCAAACCCCGAATCGTGTGGACGGTCGCGTCCACACGATTCGGTAGTTGCCGAACATTCGGAGTTCGGCGAACTCCGAGCGTGTGGATGCACCTTTAGAGTAGGCTTATAGAGCAGCATCTCGTTTGCTAGGTGCGTTGCGAATTACGGGCAACAAGAAAACGAATTCTCTACTCGGCATATTGCTTTCGAGATGTCTTGGGAACATCACTCTTTCTTGAGAATCCAACTGCGACGCACTGGGATCCGTACAAAGGCAGTTTCCACCGAGAGGTCCAGCAAACGAAGCGGTCTGTAACAGTCTGAAGGCGAGCACAACCCAAACTCTCGCTTTTGCTAATCGCGGATACGACTGAATGCTAAGCGGGGCCTATCAGAAATAGCAGGAAAATATTTGGCGCCAATAATGATCCCTGCGGTACTCCAGTGAAGATATCACCAGAGCAGTAGCGGATTCCGGCAGTCCTAACGTAGAAAGTTCTACGTAAAAGTTGGGATCTGATCAACTTGATTATAGCGGGATTTAAGTCAGAAACTATCAACTTATGAATCAGCCGTTTGCCAGACAGTGTCAAACACGCGTTGGAAGTCAAACAAAATTGCAGCTATGGTCCCTTTCCTGTCGAGACCGTTCCTAATCGCCTCAACGAATCTAAGGAGTTGGATCTCCATAGACACGTCAACTTGGAAATCGAGCTGTTTGTCCTGGATAATTCGAAGCTCATCACTAGCGAAAGTTAGCCGCAGTTTCTTCCGTGCCTCAGGAGGTAATCTCTTCAGGGCCGAATTAGTAATGCTATCAGCATCTGGGGCTTTTTGTTGTTCCTGCTTTTGTTGATAGCATTGAGTTTCACTAGGATTCTGACTCTAAGAAACAAAAATAGATCCCCAACACATTACACGGACCGACATCAAAACGGAGTCAGATATCAGCCAATCATCGCTGCCTCGTCCACACAGCGTAAGGATAGCCAGCGCATCACTCGTTAGACGACTAGTAAACTTCATCGTCTTGAAGGTGCCAGCCGCAGTGTTTAGCGAAACGTCGGCACTTACGAATTAAAGAGCGCGGCCTATTAGCCTGGAAACAGGCACTTTTAGTACATATTATTAATTATTATACACCAATTTGCCCTTAAGTGGTTGTGTTACACTAAAGAACTTATAAGAAAAGCAACTTTGTTTTGCGTATTAGTACTTCACGTAAATGGTTGCACTTTTTTTCGCCGTTGGCTCTAATCGGTAGTTGTAGTTGACTACAAAAAGAAAATCCATACTTCTTTTAATTTTGCTGTTAACGTAAACTCAGCACGCTCCTTCTTCGTTTTCGCTTGAAATACTAAGCAAGATAATAGTGCTGCCACTTCTGCGGGTTGAAGATCTTTCAGTGTGTTCTTAAATACAAGCTCTGTAATTATTAACTCATTCATTCCCATTCCACATGCCACTCTTCCTTTTCATAGTAACTAAAAAAAAGTTTATAATACACTTAGTATTAGAAGATAATTGTTTATAAAGAAAACTAACTTTGATTTTGACTATCGACATATTTCAGTTCTTTGAGTAAATTAATTCTACTTTCATAATCCGGATATAAAGACAGACTAGCATTGGACAACAAGAACATCAAGTGTCTCTTCTCCTCCTCCAGGGATCTCCTCTTGAAGACGGAGGCAAATTGATCCTCAAAGTTCGGCATCTGAACACAGCTTATATGGTCCAGCAACTTTTCTTTTAAGTTACTCAATTCTTTAACGTACGAGTAAATAATCGCGTTGTCAACTTTTAAATCTTGTATGAAGTCCAGATAACGTACCCCCAATTCTGATTTATTTTGATTACTGAAAGCAATTGTGATGTGCAGCAGTTCTTGGATGGCATTCTTACATGATTCACCGATTGGGCTGTCCTTAAATCTCGGCATCTGTCGTTTATCCCAATCGGCTAAGATTCTTTGCGGATCGATTTTTAACACTTTCGAAGTGATTTCGAATATATCTAGGGGATTAATGGTTATTACTTTATGACTGGCAGTTCCAACCGGTACGAATATGTTATTCCGAGCCAATCCGAGCATTTTATACCAATTATCCTTCTCTTTCGACTCATACCATCCCTATCATCGCTTAATAATAAGACTTTATATGATATTTTAGCTCCTACTGCATTAGAGGACAGTAACAATGCTAATTTGTTTATGTGATTAGAATGAGTTATTAAAATTATACGACCCGGGATTAATTCGGATGCAACTCGATGAGATTGTAATATTGGGATCTGTGAATTAACAATTGTAAGACTTTAGAAGTAGAATTGATTGGTTGATTTACCAGTTTTTGCTTGCGATCCTCTAAATACTCGTGGGCCCTATCGAAAAATTTAATAAGTGGTTGGAGATATTCACTTAATTCTCTGCTACATTCTTTTTCTAGGCTTTCCTCCACCTTTTTGAGGTCTTCACGAATGGTATCCATTCTACGGACGTGATCAGCTTCACGAAAGCTTCTAGACATCATACTTTCAACTGAGAGGCGTTCAACACGGAGTAAGCTAAGAACCTGGGATAAAGTGAATAAACTAGAGAAGAGATTTTATTAATTTTAGTGCTATTTATTTACCATGCGATACGTTAATCGGAATTGACTTTTCAGTTGGTTTGGTTTACCCATCATCATGTCCTTTAACTCTAAAGATGAAGGCACTTTTCCTTTACACAAAATAATTACTGTACCCTCTTTATCAGAGCCACGACGTCCTGCTCTACCAGCCATTTGTATATATTCAGCTGGTAAAAGGTTTCTATTTTCCCTACCGTCATGCTTTGAAATAGAATCAAATATCACAGTGCGAGCTGGCATATTTACACCCATGGCGAAAGTTTCTGTGGCGAAAAGTAACTAAAAACCATTTATTCATACAAGCAAATTTTTCGCAAAACATTAATATTACCTTGACCAAACCGTTTTGGAACAACATCTCCACCATCTCTTTGATTATGGGTAAAACCCCACTGTGATGTACACCAATACCCCGTTTCAATATCTCTTGCATCATTAATATCTGGGGGATTTTTCGATCGGGTTCTTTGAGGCTCTTGATACATTCTTCAAAGAAGATGTGTATTTTGGATTTTTCTTTCGAAGTGGTCAAATCCAGACTTCCGAGGTTTTTGGCGTTTGAATCGCATTTCGCTCTTGAAAATGTAAACGCAACGACTGGTAAGAGATCGTTTCTTTTCAAATGATCTATTAAAGCGGACCAAAGTGTCTTTTCTTGTTGCGGGGAGAATTTTTTTGGAATGGACATTGGAGCGAGTGGTGGACTGGATTCGCTGGCTCTCTTATATCTAAAAAAAACATGATTATCGACGGGTAACAATAAAGAGCGATGCAGTAATCAAATAAAAATAAATAACATAATATATATACAGTAAAACTTCTCTAAAACGGCCACTCTATAAAATGATATCATATACAAGGTCTACAGAAACTTCAACTTTCCTTCAACATGAAAAAGGGTATGGCCATGATGACGCACACCGCACTGTACTCTGTATTATATTGTACATTGGCAATATGGACTCTCGCCAGCACTGCTATATGCGAGACAAAGGCGATACTATGGCATAATGCTACAATGCTATGTGAGGTGCTTCGTTATAGGCGCACACCAAGAATCAAATTTATGTGATTAGTTGATTGTTCTTAAAGCTTGAAACCTTAGTATTGAAAATCAGTTTTATAATCAATGAAAAATAAGCATAAATCTGTGTAATGACAAAAATACACTTGACAAAAGTGAATCTGTGTATTGCAGTCTGCAAATGGATAGTCAGCTTCTGTGTGGTCGTACTGTAATAAGTGATGAGGAAACGACGAAATCGAAATCTAAAATGCTTGGTAAAATCTATTCAAATAGTATGGTCAGTGACGACGTAAGAAAGGCGGGTCGAAGTCTATGATGTTGTGTCGTCAGAAAAATGGCCGATGATGCCACTTTATTATGACATTAGACGCGTCAGCTTTCTTTTTTAATTTTTATCAATCAAATAAGAACGTATGGTACAGAAAAAAACAAACGCATTCCAAATTCAAAATAGCGGCTATTTATTGCCTGTTGCGTTGAATGTATGTATGTACCATGTTAGAAAAGTAAACTTGGAGGATATATAGGTACAGGTCGACAAATCGGTCGTGAGAGTTGCGCAGTGGCAAAAAGGGCGCAGCTGAAGCATATGTACTTTAAACCGGCCATCGTATACGCTCCCCCACTTCAGTACAATGCGCGCCCAATAACTCACTATTGTCACGAGATTTTTGCTAGCTTGTAATCTATACAGCAATCCTCCAGATTTACCGTTGCACCATGGTACATCTTGCGTAGAATTTGAATGGTAACAAAGAAATTATTACCGTTACTCTGACTTAACAAAACAGCAAGAAACAAACCCAAGTACAATAAATTGAATTAAAAACGCGTTAGAATTATTCCAGAAATAATATTTAATTATTCTCACTAATGTTCGATGACCGTTAAAATGAATGTCAGAACAATAACTGCGGTGGCGTCCTCCCTTTAAATTGAGGTATATAAAGTAACAAGGGTGAAGGAAAACCACATATTATTCTTATAGCAAGTGTAAGATAGATTATACTAAGGACTCTACAGGGAAATGCTATTTTAGAAGAATATTCAGATACAATTTTTAACATAGATATTTTATAGCTGAAATAAAGAAAACTTTCGTAAAAAGGAACTAAATAAATCACTTAAATTGATTTTTAACACATCGATCCCTATCTATTTAATCGCAAACAATTTATTCAGTATGGTCAATAATATCCAATTAAGAGTACCGCAAGGATCAATTCTCGGCCCCTTCCTGTTTATAATATAGTAGATTCAGGTGGTGGATGCGGATATCCGGATATCAATTTTATCGGATACTAACAGGACCAGTCCGTACTATGCCGCTATAAAAGCGTACAATGTCTTGCCAAACAATCTGAAGCAAGCACGCTCAGACAAAAAGTTCTTTGTCGCGCTGAAACACTTTTGGATTGATAAAAATTTTTATACAGTCGCGGAATTCTTGAATGGTTAAATTGTTTGTCCTATCTGACTATACAACCCTAATATTATTGATATGTGTATTTTTGTATTTCTGTGGATTTTTATTGTTTTTGATTTTTTTTTATATAAATTGATAAAGTTTATGTCTTTCGAGATCTATGAAAATAATTATGTAATATTATTATTATTATAACTAAAACTCACTTTCATTTCATTATTATAGCTGACATTTTATTCGAATGTGTATTTTTCTTACATATGTTTTCATGTTCTTTTTTTTAATTATAGAAATATTCTTTATTCCGTTTCAGTTCAAGTACTATTTCTTATAAAAAAAAGTTTTGTTTAAAAATGAGATTGACTCCATGAGATGCCGTCTTGAAGAGGTTTTACTATATAATACATATTAGGTTAGTTACATTTTTCTAGGTGCTATCTGGGAAAGTGCATCTCCAAGCAACCTGGTTTTTGAATCATCGTACAAATGCCGCGCTATTTATGCTTAAAAGAATTTACTGCTAAAAATTGACTTGGAAATACCTAATCTATCAACCTTTATGCTAAACAAGAAGTTCTTTGTTATAATTTTTATTCTCACTAAAAAAAAATGTTAATGTTGGTATTCCTCAAGCCTCAGTATTAGTTCCTACATATTTATAAAAAAATTGATTAACCTCATTGATGATATTAATTTTACTATTGATGCATCTATTTTTTTTCAAATCTTACAGTTATAGATCTTTAAAAGTATATCAAAGTGGTTGCATACTACTTACTCAATACTAAATTCCCAAAAGAAAATGCATACTATGTAATAATTGTAAATTTTGCTATAAAATCCTGACGTAAATCCAGACAATAATATTGAAGAGTTTTTCAGAGAAAATTTTAGGTAATTTATCAAATGTTTGCTGTGATTTTAACGATGCACTTCAGTGTTTTAAATTAATGTACAGTGTAATACAAATTTGGGTAACTGCAACTATGCTGATAGAGTATTTTGTATTAAGAAGTATGTTTGGTTTAGATCGCTATGAATACATGTGCAACATGATATTGAATTAATTGAAAGAAGAACAAGATGCATATTTTACAGATGAATACAATGTATTAAAAGTGTTTAACATTTCCAACGGTTCGGGAGATATACGAAAAAACCGAAAACCAATTTTTCTTCTTTCTGACGAAGAGAGAAAATATTAAGATATACTGTTACAAGTTACCGTAAGAGATTTATAATACACAGTTTTAGTTTAAAGGAAACATCATGAATTTTATTTAATCATTTTTGCTCTATTTTACTATTGGCATCAATTTTTTTTAATTTGATATGTTTTTTAAATTCTTACCCGTCTTGAATCCACGTATTATTCTCATTCAAAACTAAAAATCTATTATTCTTAGTACTACCTCCGGTGCCAGTATATAAATAATGCTGTAAAGGAACTGGTCTTTTAACTGTGCCAACAACATACACTTTTTTCTTATACATATGCCCCAACCAATCGGCGAATTCCATTATATTAGGGACTGTAGCACTCAGAAGTACGACAGTTACATGAGCTGGCAGCAAGATTAACACTTGCTCCCATACGTGGCCTCGCTCTTTATCATTTATGTAGTGAACTTCGTCGAAAATCACAAATTCTAAATCGCGAGTAACATCGCTGCCATTGAATAACATCGAACGCAAAATCTCCGTCGTCATGATAAGACAACTGGCGGTTTGATTAATTTGAAAGTCTCCCGTGATCAAGCCAACATCTTTAAATGTATGTTTGAAGTCGCGATATTTTTGATTTGAAAGTGCCTTTATCGGAGACGTGTAAATTGTTCTTGTCATATGTTTCAGCGATAATGCTATGGCATATTCTGCAACTACCGTTTTTCCAGCCGATGTATGGGCAGCTACAAAAACGTGATTATGTTTTTCCAATTGAAGGATAGCTTGTTTTTGAAATGTGTCTAATTCAAATTTATAGATATGTGCCATTTCAGGTATGCGTTCATTGAAATCTGTTATAGGTTTGCTACAGTCCAACATCACAGCCCATTGTGTATCTTTGTTTATAAAATGGCATGGGTCAGTGATCTTCAAAACTGGAATATCTTTAGGAATAACTTCTTCTTCTTCACTTAAATTGACTGTTCCTTTATTTTCTTCTAAAAATGCTTTGGTAGTGTCATTAGTTTTCCAAATATCTAAAATACTATTTTAATAAAATAATACAACAGATATTTGTTTTGCGACTTGCCAAGTAAAGATTTTTCCTGATTTACGAGATCTATGATATTAATAAATGTATCAGTGTTTTTAATGTTAAAACTAGCATCAACAACATCAGGCTCATCGATGACAGTCACACCATCAGATGCAAAATACAATCCTCTATCAAACCCAGGTGGTACAGTCAATAATTCTATTAAAAAAACTAATAATAAAATAATTTAAAAAAGTAAATAAAGAAAAAATCAGACCTGATATCAAGTCTTCTTCTTTAACAGATAAATCTGCTACAGGATCTGGGAAACTACCCGGCCAAAATGGAAAATTAGAATTACTGCCTCTAATTGTTTCAGTAGGAGGTCCTGGAGCCCGGGACAATGACATAGAATTTCGTGCATTTGCCCCAGCATTTTCCGTGGGGATTTCAATGAAATCTGTAATTTCTCCACTAGCAGGATCTCTTATTACCTAAAAAGCTTGTTGTTATAGAAAAATAAAAACAATCTTTTATTCAATAAATTACCCGTAAGGTTGTAGATAGTGGGGCGTCAGTAACTTCAAATAGGGAGCTAATATTCTTTTCTCGGGGCCAGTATTCTTGATTGCGTTCATATTCGTGTATGGGTAGCTTTTCTGTGCAAATAATATAATCACGGAGTTGCTCTTCTATGTCAGGTAGGATGGGTGGCGGTTCCAAACGAAAGGTTTTCTTAGGTTTTGGCATTATAATCTATGTTACAAGGCAACAAATAAAAAGAGTTTCTAAAAACAACTATTATTTCATTTAACCTTTTTCTCATATATAAACTATTTACTAGTAAGCTATATTTGGTGTACTATTTAGGCACTCGTACGTCAATATTTTGAGGTTAAATTAATTAATCCTCTTTCACTTTGACAGTTGATTGTGAAGATTCCTATAATTTAATATTGTATGTTTATAAAGCATCACTAGATGTCGCAATCAGTCAGCCATTTATTGTTTTTTTTAATGATTTAATCATTTATTAATATAGGTGCAAATAAACAAAATCATTGACTTTATTGAAAAATTAGAAGATAAATTTATCTTTTTTTTTTTAATTTTTAAGTGTTGCTTTATGCTTGAATCAATGATAAAATTGATTTATATTATTATTTTTATTTAAACAAATTATCCAGTAAAAAAGCATAATTGTTACATACTTACTATTATAATTTAAAATAATTTTAAGCCAGTCCTCAAGGTTCATTATAATCAATTTTTACACGAGAATTATAAACATAATATATATGTATTTTATATCTTTTTTTTATTTCTGCCTGAATACCGTTTGTCTAACTGCCTATAAATTATCATTTTCTTGTAGATTCATTCACGTATATTATGTAAATTATACTCTAGATCAAAAGGATCAAATCAACGGGGTTTCCCATGGATACTATAAAAATACCGCCAACATAGTAATACGTCTCATGTTTACTTTCAATCTCAATCTGTTCGTGTGTGATATTTTATTGGTATATAGCTTGAAGGTAGGGGATATGCATGATTTTAAAAAATAGACAATAATTGAGTGATTAAAATTTCCAATTTAAAAAAAAATGTTTCCGCCCGGGATCGAACCGGGGACCTTGTGCGTGTGAAGCACACGTGATAACCACTACACTACGGAAACTTATTATATTATATAATATATCCTATACAAAACAAAAATATTCAATATTGGTGTTCCTGAAACAATTCATTTTTAAAACATTTAATATGTATTTTTAAATTTAAATAAACTAACTGCTGTAACAGATGGCACATTAAAAAAAAAGTAGTAAAAAAAATACTAGAACACTAGGGGTATTTTATATTTGTGCAGTTAATTGGTGGATAAAATTTAAATAAAAACAAAGAACTTTTGAGCCTTATTTGCATGGTTTAAGATAATGCAAGCTTTGCGTAATAGTTATCTATATAAATATGTATAACAAAGTAATAAATACACCATATAATTTAACGCTAGTGTACTCAATTACCGAGTAGATATTCACTATAAGACATACACGACTTAACATTCAGCGATTAATAATATTTGCCGGTGAAATAGCGTATGAGAACAGGTCTATCTGACAATAAGAGGTCTGCATGTATACGAACAGAGTCAAGCTGTCTGCTACGGTCCAGCATTTAAAAAAATCCATTCGTTTCCCACCGTTCTGCAGCATTTTCTTATGGTTTCGCGCTTCACGTCAGCGCATTTTGAAACTGAACTAGTTCGCTGTATCGCTGTTTCTAGTAGTTCCTCTTGTTCTATTCGCATTCGCGTATAACAACGCCAGTCAGTATATTGTGGATACTCGCACGTACACAGAAACTGATGTCGAGTTAATTAAAACCAGCCCGTTTAGTTCGTTTTAGTTGGATATGATCACCTCATTTCTATATGACCAATGGAGAAAATTGATTGCGATATACCTAACAGAGTGGTGGCGGTTACTGGGAACCTGTTTCTCTTATAGAATGCTGTAGAAATATATATTATTATTGTCCATTCACTGCGGCCGATTGCTCAAGTGTTGCAACCATGCAAAGACTTAGAATTCGGATAACTTTTCATTTTGTTTCTACACTCGAAAGATCATTAGGGGATCATTAAGGATGTATCAAAGTAGTGCAAAAATATTAAATAAATATGAAAACTAGATATTAAAGCTGAAAGTTTGAAATATTTTATGTGTACATATTAGATTGTTAATATAAGTTTAATAGGTTTTTGTAATATTTATTTTATATACAACTTTAAGTATTTCTTATATATAATATATTGATTAATATACATATCAGCATTGTTGCAACAACATTGAACTGTTACTGCTGATGATGGCAGCCTTGCTATCGAAACGTGCGTCCACTATATGAACAAAATTAATACTCAGTACTAGAGACCGGATTATATGCAAAGAAAAACTGGAATATATGCGCATATATATGCACCGATTTTTGAGAAAATATGCATAAACCTGGGGCATACATGCAAAAAAATTGCGACAATAAAATGTTTACATAAAATAAATAAAAGCAGAAATTTAAACATTAACTTTATTGCACAAATTTTTTTCACATACAACATATTTCTAAAACAATTTATAATTAATTGTTTTTCAAAATTGTATAAAAGAAAGTTTTGTCTTCTCAGAATCAGAATACATATGTTTCGAAATAGAAAAGCTTCTTTCAACATCCACAAATGTAATTGGTGCATTTTTTAACTTTGCAATACATTCTAAACTAAAATTAAACTCGAAATCGTTTACTGTTTCACCTTCCAAAATTTTCTTAACTTTCTTCAATTTCAAATACGCCGCATTTTTATTTATCACTTTTTTAAATTTATTGTACATAGAATTACCTATTGTACCCTTAACCTTCTTACACAGCATATCAAATTCGTCTACTATATCGACTGATTCCGAGAGCGACATCCCTTGCGTTTCTAGTTTACGAATGGAACTTGAAACAAAACTATAATTTGACTTAATATACAAAAGGTTTTGTAGCAATTCTGTTGATGTTACTATCTTTTTACAGTTTTCTAGAGCAATGCAATGATTTCAAGAATTACATTTTTTATTCCTTCAAAATTATCGGCGAAAAACATTGCAGCCTCTAACCATGTACCCCATCTCGTAATAATCGGTTCAGGAGGCAACTTAACACCGGGAAGTCGCTCTTTATAAAATTGGATTATTTATATTTCCAGGTAAAAAGAAATTTGATAAACCTTCTTGAACGAATTTGGCAATTGTCACATTATTTGTTTTTTGAAGTTCTTTACAATAAATTAAATATGATTTACCTACAATATCTCCATGAAGAATTCCTATTAACAAAGGGGCAATATAACGGCCACACTTATCCGTACTTTCATCTACCATGATATAAATAAAATTATTCCCTACCAATTGTTGAATTTCTGCTATTGTTTGCTGGTAACAAGATGTGACCTAAATTTTTTCGTAAGGTACTTTCGTCAGGTATATTATGTTTGCAATATTTTTGCGGAAATGATTTCAAATTAACATAGTTTAATCTACCTAATGGTATGTTAGGCGAAATTAATGCGTTACACAGATCCGTATTATATTCTTCTTGTTCTGAGTTTTGTGAAGTTGATGCTACACATTGACGTATAGATTGCTGCATACATGCGGATCGCGTTAGTTTTTCACATTTTCCAATATGTGATAGAGTTTTAGCGTGTTGATCAATCAGGTATTTTCTCTCAGAAGATACCTACAACAATTGTTATTTTATATCAAAAGTTAAAGAATTTAACAAAAATTGTAAAGCTTTTAGTAAAATTAAACTTACCAGTTTACTGCAGGCTCGACAAAATATTTTGTCGCCATCCTTTACCAGTTCAGAATATGGCTTAATCCATAAAGAAATTTTACTATACTCATTATATGTACGCACAGTATTTAAAAACGTAACACAATTACATGCTGTTTTGCTCAAAGATATTTAATGAATAAATAGTTTATTTGGGAATTAATAATAATAAAAGGTAGGGTATATTGGGCGTATTGGGAGTTTGTTACAGGAATTACGCCGTCACTGTAGGATGCGGTAGAGAGTCGCTCTTTCAATGATCACGACACATATTAGATGTTTATCTGGTAAATATACTAGATGTTATACCATAATATAATCGTATTTATCGTGCTGTTTATACCAAATACGTTCTGTTATTGAAATAGAATAGGAGAAGCGCCATCTATGCGACAATTTTTGTAAAACACACAAGTATTTTATGTATTTGCTACACTGTATAGGGAAACCATTATAAGAAAATGAGCAAGATGTTCATGATTGGCATTCCGAAAAAAAACCATTTTATTGATTTAACCAAAAATACTGTTACAGCGGTTCAATGAAGTTGTTCTCAGCAATTATATAGGTATACAGAGCGTTTGAACGTGTAAAAAAAGTGTTAAAAAAATAAAGTGGTATTGCAATTATAATTCTTTACAAAATAATTTGGTTGAGATGATTAAACTGTTTGAGTAAATATTTTTGTTGCTGCAACATTGGGTTTAATCCTAGTTTACTTGAAATAGTTTTTCTTGACAAAATATATTTTGTTGTCGCAAATAAATAGGTTTTTCTGTGCACCCTTCGAAGAGATTCCAGTTTGGACCTGTCTATTCATTGTAATTAAAAATTCGGTTAGTAATCGAAAAAAAAAAAAATGAGTGTATTTTTTATGCTTCATATAAGTAATTAAATTCTTCTTAAGAATATGCAATTCATATTTCAATGTTAAAACGAAACGGAAAGGAAAATTTTACAACCTATATTGTGAATCATTACATCGATCTGAAATACGTTAATTGTCGCCGACGTAAATGAGAATGACGACAAACGATATGATAAATTACATGACATGCGGATTTATTATAGCGTCGACAATAATTAGTTCCATCTGCGAAACGTAAAGTCTGCCTCAAAAGCTGGAAAAGTACCCGTCATTCGTTAAGATTTTCCACGAACACAGAAACAACGATGACGATGGTAGAATCCCGATTCAATGGTCTTTTTGTTTCTTGATTTCTTATGAAAAGACGATGTGTAAGAGGGAAAAGTATACGCTAGCATCAGACGTTACGTATGTGTATATTAGGAAAATATGGATTTAAATAACCCTATATGGAGATTTGCTGGACAAAGCGAGTTCGTTAGATGCTATTCACTTGATCTCATTACATCTGCAAATTCAAAAAAGGGTAGTATTTACGCGAAGACCTCGTGGAGGAGCTTAAATAAGGAAGCAATCAATTATGAAGCTTGTAGTTGTTGTACTTTGGTGAATCTTGTTTACTTTCTGAATGTATTCAATGTATATATATATAATTTAGAAATCTATTGATATATTTCCTTTGTAATAAATATCAGGAAGCTATTTTGTCATATAGTAGGTGGCCAATGAATGAAACATCCTTGTTACCATACGGTATGCCAATTAAGGATTGTATACTGGTTAATCGGTTAACCGGTAAATTGACCAAAAAGCGTTCGGTAAATTTACCGGTAAATTACAAAAAATTACCGATAATTCGGTAAATGAAAAATACATACCAGAAATTTTTATGTACGAAATATTGGGCCGTATTATTTGCCCTTTATTAAGCCTTAAAGACTGTGTTTAAAATTTTGACGAATTTTATTAGACGTATAGAAAAGTCATCGTTATTTGCTATGTTGTCGCGTTTAGTTTTTCTAAGTTATTATTTTGTTAAAAATGATTTAAATAAAGAAAATAATAAACCATTATTTGAAATGTTCATTAAGACATTTATTAAACCCGAACAGTTATTTTAGTTAAACAAAGGTTAAATAATATTTAAAATAAAGGAAAATAATACCGCCCATTATGTTTATAGATATTTAAAGGCCTCAAGGGACATTGAAAATAATAAAAAAAGCAGGTAAGTCTAAGTAAAATATACCCAATTATTAATTTTATGGGAGATGTTTTTTGTTTAATTTTAATTTAAACTTTCTTGAGATTGAGAGCCGCTGTAATGCCTTAGAATAGAGAATATAGAAAAGAAACTGAGACATTCTTTTGATTAGAAACCTATAACCTCCATTCCACTGAGTTAGTTAGAAAGAGAACGAATCAAAAAATTCTCAATAAAAAAAGCAAAAAATTGAAAAAAAGTCGTGTAGAAATTAAAAGAAAATAAGTCTCAAATGGGATGGATAACGAAAAGCAACGCAAAGAAAATAGAGATTAATGTTCATTTGTTGCTAGGACGGTAGGAAGCAAAACACCCCACTTTTCCTACCTGCCTATTTTATTTATCTCTAGAAAAAAATTGAGTTAGCATAGTTGATTTGTGTTCGGGAGTTTTCTAAGATTTTTAAAAGTTTAAAATCGTTTTTCTTAAAGAGTAAGTAAATCTCTCATTTTTTAATATTTAAAAATACTAATATATAAGTACAACATTTCACGTATTTAAATTAATAGCAATTTGGAATACACCACATTATGAGAGGACATTAATGCAACATTATTGTAAAATAACATTAAAATTTGAACCTTAAATATTTTTTCTACTTCTAACAACTGTTTAAAATTATTAAATACAAATATTTATTACAAAATTCTAATATTATGCCTTGAGATTGCGCAAAATATGTATTATTCTAGCCTACTTCTAACCCTATTTTCTTGGAGAATCCCCATTAATGTCACACATGAAAAAAAAATTACCGGTAATTTACCGGTAAACCGGTATTTCCATTTTCATTTACCGAATTACCGGTAAATGAAAAAATCGGTAAATTTCCAATCACTAATGCCAATTAAACAAAGAATATGCCACCGAGAAATGACATTTTAACTGAAACCACAAATTCTGTGTAGATGCTGTGTAGACACAAACAATTGCAAGATGTAATCTACAGAGCGTATAGATATATTGACTTAAATGTATAAGTTGTTATTTATATGTATAGGTATGTTTTTTATTAAAAGAAAACACTGAGATTGTGGATATATTGGCTCAATCAAAACGAACTAATTTATGTAGCAAGACGTTTCGACAATAAATTTCTCTTCTTCATTTGCTAAAAGTATTGATTACAATTGAGTTTTATTAACACTAGGCACAATCCCTATTAACAGCAAAAAAGAAGATACCACCACAAGTTATGTAGCTATTCCAGATGTAAGAAACCTATCAGAAAAAATTAACTGCATACTGGCCCCGTATAATATCAAAGTAGCTTACAAAAAATTAAACAATTTAAAAGCCTGTTACACCAAATTAAAAGCTAAAGCACCATATTAAAATTGTGGGAGTGCATATACAGGGTGTATCAGATATAGAGGTAAATATAATAATATGTAGCAGCTGTAATCATATACAATGAAAAAGTCTTAATGCACAGTGGGTCTATCTGTAAGCATTAACGAGAAAAACAATATTTTATAAATGCCGTGGGGCTAGAGCCGCACCTGTGCCCAACCTAAATGTTGTCCCAAGTATACCCCCACATACCACTATCATTCAGCCATTACCGCTGTTAGTTTTGTGTGGATCGCCGCTTGGAGTGCAAGCCACTTCGAACATTTTATTTAAATTCTTCCCGTCTCGAAAAAAAGATCCTTTTCAAGACCATCATGATTTCATATAAAGAAAATCGAAGCTTGATGCATCGGCAAAAGGGCGGAAATGTATAGATCCATTTTCTGTATCTACATTTATTTCTGTGTAATTCGATTCGAATCATTTTGCGTTATATGATTAAATAAACCCAAAAGAAATAACTCAGATTCATGTGGTACCGTTTATTAACAATTAACTCTCGATTCGACAAAGCAAAAGAAAAATATTTACTTTTTTTGTAACTACTGAAGTCGCATATCCGGTGAAACTCGAACGTCTTATCAGGATATTAAAAATAATACTTTGTAGACTTACGTAGAATGCTCTTAACAAAAAAGGAATGTTTATTTTATAAAAAGAAGAAATTTAAAATGCCTCAGTTTTGCTATTTTTACAAGGACACACTGGCCGATTGGCCTTTATTTATTCAGAATGACGTTAAATGAATTTACGGCATACCATTAAGAATAATACTAAATGAGTGCAATGTATTTATATATAATACCACGTTTAGCGGGTGCTTAACATGACGTTTCCTTGCATCAGGCCCGGACTAAAGAATTTTTGGCTCTAAATTTTACTTTTTTTTATTCTTTAATGATGAAATCCGGTTTCGGTAGGTTTGTGCTTTATATGTCGTGTAGTTAACACCCAAGCAAAATTTACTTTTTTATTTGATACACCCTGTATAGGTCAAACAAAACAATACTTAAAGAACCGTATCCAAAATCATAAAGCCCCTTCTTGAAATTTAACTGCTTTAAAAAAATATGAAAGAAATGAACACCACTCGTTTAATTTTACTAATACTAAGCTAAAAACAAAAGAACAAAATTACTATACAAGGAGTATTTTAGAAATGATATATATAAAAAAAAGAAAAAGTAGTATTAATGAACGTACAGACACTGCCAATCTATCCAAAATTTATTCAATATTATTTTAGAAATTTTAAAGGTCGATCCATGTATATTAAATATCGTTAATATTTTTTCTTAACTATTACAAAAACTCGTATATGTCTGCTTGCCTCCCAATATATATATATATATATATATATATATATATTATGCATTTAAACAATTTTAGTTGTTCCATGGACCATTTTAAATTGTTTCTAATGTTATTTTTAAGTACTTACTTTTAATCATTGCGCTATCCGCCCTAGACACTGCCTTTTTTGCTCATTCCCGATGGTATCTACGTGAGTCCTAGTTTAAAAGGTTTAACACCCTCCACACGCAACTTATCCCAAGTATCTAATAATGAATTGGTCTCTAATACTAATAAACTATCTGTTATAATTCCCACGTTCAGTATAAATTCCTAAACCGCCTGATTTATTGCAACTAATTCTGCTTGAAAATTATCGCGATGATCCCCTAACTTAAATTTTTAATTATATATTTAAATAGCCTTATTATAAATAATAAAAGCCACCCTTTCGATCTACCTGTAAAGAGGTCTAAATCTTCTCCAAAAGTGCCTATAAATTTGTTATAAGTGATATTTTTTAATTCCGCAGAATGAATTCACCCTCCTATATCTACTCGCCTTTCTAAATCAGTCGGTTCTAATCTAATTCTCGTTACGCTAATTAAACCATTAAACCCTATTTTATTCGCGCCTCTACGAAATTTAAGTTAATATACCCGAAATAATGCACGCCGTGTCGCCCGAAATAGATGAATACGCGTTCACGGCTTTAACAGTTACAATCTTTGCATCCCGATTACTTTATTTTGTTTTTTTTTTAATTTTACATGCGTTCGTCCATATCAACCCCGCGTATTACGTGGGTTCGGTTTGCCAAAAAAAGAAAAATAGCGCCTCTGACTTATCCCCATTAAAATTTAATTTATTATATAAACTCCAATTTAAAATATTTGCTAAAGCCTAAACATTATTTTATTTGAAGACAACTACAGGAAAACTTTGATAATCGCCATAGTTACAGATCTTTTAAGGCAATTTATATTTTCTGTAAAAGTCTTTTTATTTTAGAAAAATGAATCTTATTCATGCCAGAAGCTTAATTTACTTTTAGATGTTTTTATTTTCATAAAAATAGCATTTATGCATTACATTACCAGAGTGGTAGTTTAATATATTGGAATACATTATTTGCATTCAATCGTATTGCATAATATTATTACGAGAATTGTTTGTTTAAGACATACTGAATATTTAAAATTGGCAACACATTTACTATTTTATTATATTTTAAAAGTATCCCGCAAATCACTCAGTTATTTACGGTAACATTTTTTTTTTAAAACTAAATGGATCACGCTGTTTTTATTTTCATGCCTGATGGATTCCTTAAATTTTGTACGACTTTTACATTTCTTTTCAATATTGTTCATAGTCAAGGCGAACGTTTTAAAATAATATTCATTAGTACAGAGACGAACTGCTTAACGAGTTAATAGAAAAATAACTATGTTCGTATCCTGTTACTGTAATTGTAAGCCATCCATTATGGTTAATGATTGACAGCGGTGAACAATGACAGGAGCAAAAAATCTCTTCATTTCAGAAGACGATGATGCTGAGTCACCAGTTTTTTTTTTTCTTCATTACATCAATGATATCATCGTGGCTTTTAGCCACGTTTTCACAGATTCATCTACTTTGTGAGATCGGTCAAAGTAAGGACACAAGACGTGATTATCTAATCCTCTCGACTATCCTTTTTTTTTCTATTTTAATTTGGGATGATGTTATTCAGTTTCCATTCGATTAACTTCAGAAATATTTTTTTACCGCTGAGTTGGAATGAGCAACAAAAGGAACGTTAACGTTAAAAAGGTTTTTTTTTTTAATTCTCAGATAATTTCGCAACAGTAATTTTCGAAGAACCTCATTTCAAATATGTAACAACACAATTATTTCTGATATTTTACCGGTTTGAATAATACTTACCTACAATTCCTATAAATAAATTACTCATTAATTTACTAGCATTCCTATTTATAACGTTATAAATGCTTTACTAAAAATGGTATACCTGCACAGCCTTGAATATGTCACTAAGTAAGGGGGTACACCTATTTGCAATTGGTTTTACTTATTTAGATAGTCTAATTGAACGCGCTATTTGCCTTTCAAATAGTTTTAATTATACGGAACACTTATACCATGTAGATTTATGGGTGTAGATGTAGACTCTACTTGTCGAGATAAATATTTAGGAGTGGTAGCGAAAAAAATACAGCAAGGGTTTAAAATTGTAATACCTGACTGTATTGAGTATTTAATAAAAAGAATTTAGAATGTCTTTTCGGTTATTTTTAGTTGCGGTTTTAAGTTAACGTTCTCTAAAAAGAGTAAAGTAAAAATGCCAGCGCCTGAAAGGTTAACACGCCTATTATTTATTATTACTTGGTGGAATAAATTCCATAAAGTTTAATATTAGGTACCTTAAATTTGAAGCCATTGTCTACATAAGTTGGTTTTTCATTATATAACTTGAGAGAGCTTAAATTCTATTGAATCATGAGAACTTTAAAACAAATAAATATTAGTTCTTTCAGTATTTTTGTGCGTTATTTAAGTATATCTTCTACTACTACTGTGAGTAGCCAATTTTAATTTTAATCTTTACGTAAAGTATTTAATGGTAATAAGATAAGTTTTTGCACCGTTCAAAATTTATTTTCTTTATAATCAGGTTACATGTTTCAATGTTAACACAAGATCTTCAGGTCTACGTCATTTGGAAAAGTCGTTGAACGTAGTTTCGAAAATGATGTGTTAACATCTAAACATGTAATCTGATTATAAAGAAAAATATATATTCAAGAACTTTAAATATTAATATCTATCGCTCTTGGGATTAATTATGTGAATTACGTAAAGCCTAAATACTACATCAATTTGAAATAATCATCTACACATTTTTGAATTTAGTTTAAGAGATTGTGTGATAACTTGAACCTTTTTAATAAGATA
Source organism: Protaetia brevitarsis (assembly GCA_004143645.1). Taxonomy (NCBI): domain Eukaryota; kingdom Metazoa; phylum Arthropoda; class Insecta; order Coleoptera; family Scarabaeidae; genus Protaetia; species Protaetia brevitarsis. The sequence continues at coordinate 672,531 of RXPK01000314.1, read as the reverse complement.
CAGTGTGTAAAGTGATGAGGTTTCCTATAGCGAAAACTTTTTAATATGAATTTTAAGAGAAAAACTTATTCTTTATAAAAATTTTTGATTGTATCGAAACTCCTTATGGTCAAAGAAAAAAAATCAGAAATCATTTTAAATAAGAGAAAAAAAAACTTTGAAGTTGTTGATTTTTAATATGACTAAGTCCGAATGTTATATCAGTATCACATTACCCATGTATTTGTCGATGTTAGACAAAAGGCAAACGTCATTTTGATAATTTATTTATTGTTTCTGTGTTTATAATAAAGGTTGACCACTAGACTCTAACATTATTCCACATAATGTTCTCCACAACCAACGCAATCTTCGACTCTTTTTCTAAATTGTTTGTAAACGTCATTCAACATTTCAACATTAATTTCTCTAACAACCTCCGTAATCCTCATTTTTAGATAATTTTAATAATAAAGGCCATTTGTCCGGGATATAATTAATTTTGTGAACACTAATCCAAACAAACAGTAACAGAAAAATAGAAAAAGCAAGAACAAATAACTTAAAACACAGACAAATAACAACAACAAAGGGAATTGTATACGTATTGCTGTGAACTGATTGTCCAAGCATATAAGTTTAAAGAAATTAAAAATGACAAAATTAATTTAGCTAGCTCAGCAAATATGAATTTAAAAAGGCGCAAGAGATTCTTAGATCTCAGAGTAACTTTCATGAAAAGTAATAGTGGGCGTTTGTAAAATTTGACTTTCTTTAAAATCCCCAAAAATTGAAATGGCTGATTCAAAAATAAAAGAACTATTTAAAGTGATATTTATATATATATATATATATATATATATATATATATATATATATATATATATATATATATATATATATATATAATTACAAAACAACAGGGGAAAAAACCTTAAGACAGAAGGCTTGGATTAAAATAACCCCTTCGTGAATTTACAATTAAAAAGGACAAAGCAAATCCTTTAGCAAACAAAATGGTAGATTCGTTCTAGAAGGAATTTTTTATACCACAAAAAATCCACGTGGTCTCAAAATTCAAAGCAAACTAAAATTTAAATTAAATTAACGTAGAGAAACAAACAAAATCAAAATGAAATTTAAAATACAAGCTCTAAGCTTCTTTTCACCTACCCCGAGGTGATTAACAATAAATTTGAAAACTACAAATAAAAAAAAAACGGAAAATTTAAACTCTAAACGCGATCACTTCTAAAACGAAAATTATTAACGGGCCTTATACATAAATTGTGCACAATATTACAACGCCAATTAACAAGCTGAGATGTCTGAATAATGATCAAAATTAACAAAATAACGAACAAAACCTTACAAATGAAAAATCGCAAAATGGATGCAAAGAGCTCAGAATTTACATATACACACATATACAACGCGTATATACAAACTAGCAACTGCGCGCGCCGCGACAGCCGCAAAAATCATAGAACATGCCTTTCAAGAAGGACCTAACACAAGATAAACAAATGCTAAACATATAAAGGAAAGAAAATAAACTAACTAACTGAACAATAAAATACATCAAACAAAACTACTAAATTCTTAGCAAAATACACAAATATTAAATTTAAGTGAGAATTTGCGCGCGGCAAAGCCAAAGCTTGATCTCGGAAAATTAACAGCATAGAGTTCAAACAACCGGGGAGCCATGCCATAGCAGTATGTATGCTATATCAAATAACTTTAAATGACTTGAAACAGCATTGACTATTTGATAGTTTGAAAAACGTCAAATTATAGTAGCATGTTATACTTCATGGGAGCGGCACACTTCAGTCCAGCATTTATGCTCTCACTGCATACATTTTTCGGAACCACTTTTTGAGAATATTTCGTATAATAATAACAAAAAAAATACATATGACTGTATTTGTAAGCCTGGTAGCTACCGAAAACTTGTAAAAACAATTAGAGGTGCAATTTAAAAAAAATAAAGTGGCAGAGGTGGGTAAAAATCTATTTATAAGGGATGTGTTATAATGGCAGAATTTGATGTCAATATCGTCCTACAACTGGCTATTTAGTTTGACACGTAAAAGAGAAATTACAAGTTTGTGAGTTATTTGATCGCTCTATAAACAAAGCGTATGACAGACAGTTCATTTTTTGTTCTATTACCCTAAGAAGTTAGAGAAGAAGAAGAACATAGTTTCCTTTTTGATAAGATGTCCTCTAATAAACAAATATATGGCAATTTGGAATTTCAAATTTAATTGTTTCTTGCCTTACAGTTGTAACAGTAAATACTGATAACATCCGAAGTACAATGTGGAATTTGAAACGGTTGGAAGATTTTCTCCAATACTAATACACATAAGAAAATAGCTTTTCTATAATTATAACTAAAGTTGTATTTAAAAGAAAAAAGTTTAAAATAACATTTCGGAATATTTGCACTGAGAAAACAAGATGTGTTGAATCAACCAAAATTTGGTTAATTCAACCAAAAATTTAGGTTAAATACAGTCAACCAAATTTTAAATTTAAATTAACCAAATGACTTTTGTCAATAAATTTTGGTTAATGTAATAATATTGCACATGTTAAATCAAGTGAATGGGATAGGGTGATTTGCCCAAACACGCTTGTTGTGTTGCATTTTTTTTTTTTTTGGTTGAACTTACAAAACTGTTTTGTTAGTACAACCAAATTAGAGCGTTGATTTAACAATCTCGAATCATTGATCCAACATTTGTTTTTATTTCATTAGACATTCTATTTTCCTTACGTTAACAAAATGAAATTGTTGGCTTAACTTAATGAATTTGTTGTGAGCACAAAATCTTTTGGTGAAACTAATCAAACAATTTTATTGACACAATGAAATACTTTCGTTAATGTAAGCATAAGATTTTGTTGCCCTAACATATATTTTCGTTCGGTCAAATGTCCTGATTTCGTTGAATTAACCAAAAAGAAGTATTGTATCAACAACATTGAATTGTCAGCTTAGCTAATGCTTGTGCTTTTTTTTTGCTTTTCTAATATTCAATAATTGTATCAACTTTGTTCCCACAAATAAAACTGCTGCACATTAAAGTTTTAAAAAAATTATGATATTACCAATAATTTTAAATAAAAATAAAATTGTATCCTTTTGTACAGGGTATTCCACGTAAGTGGTTCATTAAAAGTTTATGATGTTCTACTATTTACTTATGTTTGAGATTTTGGCACCATTATCTGTTCGATTGGAACTATAAATGTGAAATACCTTGTCCAAAATATCACTTCCGGTTGACCGGAAATTGGCATCAACTTTGTTATTTTAAATAGAATGATATAATTTTCTTTATATTTTTGGATTCTACGGCCAGAAATACGTCAGTCTTTATTAGCTATTCCTATAGCTACATGTTGCCGTTTTTGAGTTATTTAAGATTTTCTTTTTTTTTTAGTAATAATCATTGCCTTATTCAGAAATTAATATCTCGGTTAATACTGCAAGTAGAGACTCCAAATTTACTATGTTATGAATGTAGATGTAACTCTAAGAAATGGTACGCACACTTCGCATTCTAATATACAGAGTGTTCAAAACTGAGAAACAAAGTGACATATTTTCGAATGCAGAAAACTCAATTTTCTTAAATAGAACACCCTGTATTTTAATTCGAATTTGGGAAGTAAATATCATCCCCTATCATTTTGTATCAGCACTCCCTATACCTATCTTTAATAGATTTTGAGATACATGTGAGCAACTCTTTGTTGAACGATCTAAGTAGCTCTAGGCTCAAATGTTCGCAGATGGCTTTGACTGGAAATTAATGTCAAATTCATTGTCTAACCATAAGTGTGTTTGTGTGTGTGTGTGTGTGTGTATGTCATCGTAATTACATTTTGAACAACGCAATATGAATACACTGTAAAAAAGTTGCCTACAATTTTACCGGTAAATTTGCTTTATAAGGTAAAATTTCTACCATCTAGTAAATTTCACATGCTGATGTATTTTTCAAAGGTTGTACTGTAAAATTCGTATGTAATATTTATATGAACTGTATATTTGCCGAATGCGTACAGTTAAATAACCTAATAACCAATCACATTGCGGCGTAGTCAAGTAAAAATAAATATAAAAGATCCTCAATTTTTTTCCTAAATTTAAATACCCAAAAAAATTGTCAATTTTACACTTTTAAGTAAATTTTGATAGTAAACATAAAATTGTACATGTTTTTTCCTGTATTTTCCTTTCAAATTTTTATTACATCTTAAACTTACATGAAAAAGCTATAAATTTTACGGAAATCTTTTTTTCCATGTTAAATATCCTAGAAAAAACCATGGCAAAATTACTGTAATTTTTTACAGTGTAGAAACGACTGTTCGGAGAGCAAAGTTTTGAATTTATTCAACATTCATGGAGAATGTAACAAAGTATTAAATATAACATGTCGTACATTTAATGACAGATATTCACACCTTCTACCGATTACAAATTAAAAATTTCGAAAAATTGAAAACAACTTTTCACACTCGGGAACTGCGTAAAGAAAAAGATAAAATAAACTAAAATTTTGAAAACACACTTCTAGATCCCTGCATATTGCGTTGTTCAAAAAGTATAATTACGATGACATACACACACACTTATGGTTAGACAATGAATTTTACATTAATCCCATTCAGAGCCATCTACGAACATTTAAGCCTAGAGCTACTTAGATTGTTCAACAAAGAGTTCTTCATATCTCAAAAAATCTATTACAGATAGGTATAGGGAGTGCCGATACAAAATGATAGGGGATGATATTTACTTCCCAATTTCGAATTAAGATACAGGGTGTTCCATTTGAGAAAATTGAGTTTTCTGCATTCGAAATATGTCACTTGGTTTCTCAATTTTTTGAACACCCTGTATATTAGAATGCGAAGTGTGCGTACCATTTCTTAGAGTTACATCTACATTCATAACATAGCAAATTTGGAGTCTACTTGCAGTATTAACCGAGATATTAATTTCAGAATGAGGCAATAATTATTACTAAAAAAAAAGGAAATCTCAAATAACTCAAAAACGGCAACATGTAGCTATAATCATAGCTAATAAAAACTGACGCATTTATGGACGCAGAATCCAAAAATGAATATAAAATTATATTATTCTATTTAAAATAACAAAGTTGACGTCCATTTCCGGTCAACCGGAAGTGATATTTTGGTTAAAGTAATTTCACATTTATAGTTCCAATCGAACAGATAATGGTGCCAAAATCTCAAATATAAGTAAATAGTAGAACATCATAAACTTTTAATGAGCCACTTACGTGGAATACCCTGTATTATCTATACACGTAAACAGAAAATTATATATCACATGGTAAGTACATGGAAAATATAAAATTAGGTGCAATATCAGAATTTCTGGCTAAATTGTGCGAACAGTTTTACCTGAAAGAATAAAATTGCTTCCAATTCCCGTATTTTAAAAAAACAAATCTTTGAAATCAGGCACAGGTAGGATCATTATTTCCATCATAAATCAGTGTTTTTGGTCATATGGGATTGTTTTTCCATATTGCAAAACTAACAGTTATTTTTCCTTCCAAGTGCGTTTGTAACTAAGCCGGATTTTAGACTAAAAAAAGTTATCTGAATTTTTAAAGTTTATTATTTCATCAAAATTTATACAATATCCTAACATATTGTTTCCTAATAATATTATGTAACTCTAAGTACTTATGCTAAGGATATTAAAAATATAAATATTCAAACTTATGTATTAATTTCTTAACTAAATAAATTATTATTTTTTCATTTCCTTGGGTATGTCGATTTGAGGAAATGAGGAAATAAAAAAATAATAATTAATCAAACACCGGTTAAATAATTTTGAGGAACTTTAACTAAATAAAGACGAATTCATGTTAGTATTAGAATAGTATCGCTTTGCAGTAAAAAATAACAACCCCCAGCATGTAATTCGAATAATAAATTAAAGAAACAGGATGAAAAGATAGAAGATATAGTGAAGAGTACAAGTGGTGGTAGTTACAAAGAAAAGTAACAACCCTCGTGCATGTACTCAGAACATAAATGTAGAAAACAAATGTAATGTTCGTGATTGAAAAAGGAACGGGTTCAAAAAGTAGAAAATGATAGACAGAAGTGAGTACAAATTGCGGAAGTTACGAAGAAAAGCAACAACAATCGTGCATGTACTCAGAAAATAAATGTAATGATTGTGATAAAAAAAAAAATGTAGCTGGAAATATTTTTCTTTGGTGTAGGGTTGCAGACCACCTTTCGCTGCGATGGATTTCGCTTTTCGATGTATGAAATCCTTTACAATATATTTCACAAAAATTATATTTACATCATCTTTCTATTTACCAGTAAGCGCTACGGTTATTTTATTTTCTCCCACAAAAAGTGCTTACATTACCTGATATTGCACTTAGGGAAGCGGAACACATTTTACACAACTCATTTGTTTCCAATTGAACCAAATCCAAACACGCAACTTTCGAGAAGTGCCTGTCCCACTTATCGGCAGTAATCGCGTTAAAAGGAATCCATTTTAGATTTGTTATTAAATACGTCACGTATATACTATTGAATCCTTATTTATGTACTTACATATTTTACAGCGTAACACTTTTATTTTATTACAATTGGAAAAGGCGCTTTCGCAGAAATCCGTCTGGTTATGATTTAATCCTGCCTATTATTGCATAGTTAACCGCATTTATATTTTTGTATCGCTTTGCAATAACGTAAAATAAACTCTTAAACGCAATTGTTGCAAGAAGTAGCACTGGGCATTTCTTACGAGTCCATAATTTCTTTTTTTTTTTTCATTTCGCAAGGTCAGCTGTAACAAGCCCTGGAAAGGTAGCTCTTTTTAAAATGCTTATTGTAGCATTGACATGAATAACTAAGCGAAAAGTCCTAAGGTAATATACGATAATGGAATTATTAACAACATCGGTAATTAAATCACAGTTAACTGTAACCGGAAGCATGTGGTAAATAGGAGCCAAATAAGGTATTGCAGGTGCAATAAATTGCAATTATTAATAATGAGTGGTTATATAAAGGATAAATAATGAATTTATGTTTGCCGGTACATAACTATATTACACATTCTTCAATAAATGCGTGTGTATGTGTTACATCCAGATCTTATAGAGACGTAAACATGCAAATGGTCCATAATAAATTGAATAAGACCAGGATATTTCATAGTTTAATTGTCTTCAATAAATTACTGTGTTGAGCTGAGATAGAACATATTGATCAAGTGAATACAGTGATAGGTGTATATTTAGAAAAGTTTACTGATATTAATAGACATTATGTTATGTGTAAATTGAATCGAAAAAAATAAAAATAATCTATAATTAATTCTTATTTTTCATTTTCTGAATCAGTGCTTTCTGATTTTTCCGTAAACTTCAATTAAGTCTTACATTTTTGGGTATTGGGTACCCCTTTTATACGTATATCAAAATTGGCTTTAAACTTCTGTCTGGTAGTGTACAGGATGGGTCAAATTGGATGCACAATTAGCTCAAAAAATTAGACCCGGAAGATAATACCTTTTACGGTGCGCGACAAAGATGCCGCAACCTTTTTGGCTTGCCCAGTGATTTACACTCCCAGAATTAAAACCTTTGTAGTTGTCGCCAAAGGATTTTATACCATAATTCTGATTTCTAATTCTCTTGTTTACGTCGAAATATTATTTCAATTAACTGTTCGTATTTTTTTCTTATATTTGAATTGTCATTAACTTATGATTTATTTTTGTAGATAGTTTTAATATAAATTGTTTTATTTCAGTTATAATAGGGTATATATAACTTATTATTACATGAATAAATAATGTCCACAATCTCTATATATCTTTTTTAACATTACAAATACCAATGCAAGTTTAGTCGTTTAGTTATTTACAATAGATATACTATACCAAAAGTAAGAATATTATAAAAGAAGCGGTTTACTTGCTTATTTCTCATTCAATTGAAGAGACGAACTTTCTATGATGGAAAAATTCCTAGTAGAACAAAATAAAATTATAACTAGATACTTTTTGTAATAATAGGTTTACCAAAACAATTTCATGTATGGTCTTCTCTTGTTCATATTTTTCATTTTACTATTTAGTCGAATCATCTTAATTTTTAAAGTTTAAAACTCAAAACATCTAATCCACAAAATTCCAACAAATGTAATTCGATTTGTGTCTTCATAAAAAACAACAGAAATAAAATATTAAAAAAGAACTATTTTTTTAATAACCATTAAAATAATTTTTAATAAGATTTTTCCATATTTTCTAGACTTTTGAATAAAAATTGCCATTTGGCATTTATGTCTGATAGATTATTTTATACGTCCATATTAAGAAATTCTTATAAAATTAAACCTTTTAAACAGTTTTTTGTAATTGTAATGTAATAATAATGGCTTCAGTAAACTTATATCTTCAAATAATTATACAAGAACACATTTTAAATATTTACGTAAATTATGCCATCTGGTCATATGGGAGTAATCGATGGCTAAAATAAACAACAACGGAAGGTATATATGCCGACAATCGTTCCGAAAGATAATCCCCTTGATGTTACGCGACACAGATGCCGCAACATTTTCAGTTAGATTTACATTCCCAATGTTTTGCTTTACAGTTGCCGCAGAAGAATTAAATAACAAAATAATTCTGAGAATCTACACACACGCAATGGCTGGTAGATTAAAGGAGATCTATCTTTCTATATGTTTCCTTATGGCATTATGTCATAACACTCATAACTTTCATAAAGTTAATTGTGTATTAAAGGCAAAAGCTGTAGGCCGTTTTCAATAACAATAATTTACCTGATATCCTAAAAAATACAAATGAACTAGGAATCAAACAAAACAAGTTAAATGTAATTAAAAATTAAGTTTTAATTGTTCAAATTGTCTTTCGGTATTTGCAATACGTTTATGATATTTTTTTATAGTATTTATGCTGCTTATTATATAAAGCATGCACCATCTAATTGAAAATAATTTTAAATGGAACGTCATCTAGAAACTTTATCAAATAAGCATTTAACAATTCACTATATCGCCTAACTGTCAAATTACCATCATATATAAAATAATAAAATCTGCAACCTTTTAAAAAGCATCCAATATTGAAACCAAATCGCCCTTGCCTCCGAATGGGTCTATTTATATGGGGATTTGTATCCCTTCAATAGTAGTTATTCACTTCATCACTCCATATTACACTGTTTTTACATACATCAGCTTTATTCCTTTAACTAACAATGTTTAATAACAGTAAATTTAATGAAAAATGTATTTCATTTTGAAAACGAAACAAAAATACAAGTTCATATGCATCTTCATCTATTATATCACATTCAATATCCAGTACTAAACTCTAATAAAACAAAGCTGCTAAAATATGTATATCTATCAAACCTAGTGTTAAATAAACTTTTTAGGGGTAGCAAAAAAATCTAAAATAGCTTACACAAAGGTACGAGTTATACGTATGGTGTTGTTTTAAAAAAAAATAATTTTTCGAACGAATATAAAGCTGTCTTGTCGATAGAAAATCATAATTGCTAAAGAAGAAAAAAAAAATCTGACTGAACAAAAAAAATGTGAATTCTAAGTCCGAAACAAAAAGGAGTAACAGAAACTTTTAATAAAATACTACATCCCTAGTAGAAATATCATTTTAATATAAAAGTGGACAATAGCGCCCCTAAGAAAACAAGAGAAGCGCACAGCGTCAACGGCGCAGAGTAGTCAAGGGCGCCAGACGGCGTCAAATCGGAAAGAACGCCGGACGGCGTCAAGCCGACAAAAACGCTCAGACAGCGCTTAGCCGGCAGAAGTGCCAGATGGGATTATGCCGGCAAGAAAACTAGACGGCGTCAAGCCGACAAGGACGTTCCGCGGGCGCTATTTGGTATTGACGCTTTTAATTTGGGATGTTATAGATATGTATAAAGATATTTATTGTTAGATACCTTCCTGTTGCTCTGTTTCTTTTAAATGTTCACAAAACACTTTTGGTGTAGAATTCTTTGCTTTAAAAGTTATAAAAGAAAGTTTCTATGAAGCCGTAAAACACTGAACATTCTGGAGGAAACTCTAGATTGAATAAATAAATTTATTGCCGTGAAACAAATATCTGTAGCTCTTAACACATTTCTGACATTATATCGGATGTTGTCGAAATATATCCCAATGTCCTTCATATTGTAACGTTTTTCTAGTTTTTAAAACATTGTCGGGGTTTTAGAAAAACACACAGGCGATATATTTAAATTCACTTATTCTATTAACACAATTACGGTATTTAAAATCTATTAAAAATGCTTGTTAATTAAATCACTTAACCACTAATGTCTTTATTTATGTAAACGATTTATTTGCACCGATATTTATATTACACGTACTAATTCACACGCGATCCGCACTATCCAACTCGTATCGACTGACTGCCTCCTGGCCAACCCGACGCGTTATTTATAGCTGGCGCGAACTTCCAGATTGTTCGGGGCCCTTCTAGAACGTCCTCGAAGATTCTGGAGAATATTCACGAATCTTCGACGCGGTACTGCCCTCGTAGGTAGTTCTTCTTCCGCTATGCTAGCGCCATCTAGGGACGCCTATCGGAACCGCCAGTTGAAAAGTTGGCGCTCGTTACAATATTTAGAATATCTTTCCCTACACAGTATACAAATGGTTGAATGGATAGGTTAGGACTATTGATATAGCGAAGGTGTGGCTTATTGAAGTGACTTGCCGATGAACATAAATGCTTCTTGTGAATCCCTAATTATATATTTCTTGCTAATTTGTGTGTTTTTCTTTGTTGTTTTGCAAATAATATGGTTGGAACAAAGTAGCCACGCAATGCCCACAAAATTGCAGCGTTTATTCTATCTAAAAATGCTTATTAAAATTATTTATGAGAATAAATAGGTAAAAAATAGTTCAAATTCGAATTTGGAGTTTGGTATTTTTTAATAGTGTTTCTTCATTGTGAACGTTTACGGTATTATTTTCTATTTCTAATATTTTCTTAAGGTTGTTTATAAAGCTAGATCCAGGTAACTAAACTTCAGTGTTATTAAAATTATGTAGTATATAAGTAAGATTTCCTAAAGCATCATTAATGTGTACATATATGATTTATGTGCTTTAGCTAGCTCGTTTAATTTCCCTAAGCATTCCCAGACCATCTTGCAACTGATTTCATCTGAGCCCAGCGTCTTGATGGCTGCTTCACTATTAGACATCATGATAATCTCCTGCTTACGGTAATTCCTGTCAATATTGAGCTGGACGCATCTTTCAATTGCGTGTATTTCTGCTTGGAAAATACTTGGGTATTTCTCCAGGCTTTCGAAGTAGTTGGTTCTAGGTCCTAGTCCTACTCCAGTTCCCTCTGCTGGTTTGGAGCCATCAATATATCATTTGATGGCATTTCTATTCAATTTGAAGATGGGGTTATGATTCCACTCGCTCTTATTATCAGGCTTTGTGGGCAATTCTTTCAAAAAAAATCTTTTTGACATGTCATCCAGAAGTACCCAGGTTTGATTACCGTCAGGAGATTGAGGGCTATACTTAACAGTTCCCTCCGTGATCATTCTAAGTGTGGTTCTTTTTGTCACGCCCTCTACCAGAATGTGAAGAGGGGTACGATCCAATACTACCTTGATAGCTGCTGTTGGGCAGGTTTTCATAGCCCCAGTGATGCATGCTAACCTGTTTTTTTCTTGGACTTTCGAGAGGTTATTTCTCGCGGTGGCCAGATTAGTTCGTTTGCTCCATGATACTGATGCATAAGTGATGATCGGTTTCACTATCGCTGCATACATCAAAAGCAGTATTTTTGGGTTGCGTCCCCAATTGTTCTCTGCAAAGTTTCTGCAGACTATCAAGGCTTTTCTGGCCTTGTTGATTACTTCAAACTGTCAATAGTTATAATGAAGATTTTTAGTGAATTTATGAAAAATATTATTGATTATACGAATTCTTCGTTATTAATCAATGTATGCGATTTTCTCTTACAATTAATATTAAATGGTTGTATTAAGTCTCAACAGTGGCTGGGAAGACATTGTCCAGTCATTTTCGGGACGATATCTCTGATTCATGTACTCTTGGTGAGTTATCCTCTTAGTCATTTTGTTATGCTCCTCCTATCACACGGCACACATCAAGGCGATAGTCTAGTTTATTCCAAACCCGCTGTGACATATCTGCATCGACACTTTCCACAGCTCTCGTGATGCGTTGTTTTAACTCATCTAAATCATTAGAAAGCGGAGGGACGTAAACCAGGCCTTTCACAAATCCCCATAGAAAAAAATCGTACGGTGTAAGATCGGGGCTCCTTGGTGGCCACCGTACGAGAACGCGGTTGTCGGCTGTTCTCGGCTGAGCTCCAAACTTGCACGTGTTGTTGACTTTTGTGGACTTCGTTGGTAAACAGCACGAACTATTTCTTCTGACACATGAGGTCTTCCCGGACTTTTGCCTTTACATAAACACCCTGTTGTTTCAAATTTATTGTACCCATCGTAGATTGACTGTCTAGTAGATGATGGTTTTCCAAAACGTATTCGAAAATGTCGTTTGGACAACAGTTACGGAGTTCGTTTTGGCAAATTCAAACACGCAATATGCTTTCTAAGGAGGGTTTGCAGTCATCATAGCTATTATGCTTACGCAGTACCAGCAACTGACACACAAGGTCTTCCCGGACTTTTGCCTTTACATAAACACCCTGTCGTTTCAAATTTATTGTACCCATCGTAGATTGACTGTCTAGTAGATGATGGTTTTCCAAAACGTATTCGAAAATGTCGTTTGGACAACAGTTACGGAGTTCGTTTTGGCAAATTCAAACACGCAATATGCTTTCTAAGTAGGGTTTGCTGTCATCATAGCTATTACGCTTACGCAGTACCACCAACTGTACTATCGAAACTTCTATAATTCCTCAACCTGGCAGTGCAAAATGCATGTCGATATCACAAATAACTTTTGTTTTATACAATACCAAAGGTTATTATTTATTTATTTCTTTTATAGCAACGCTGTGTAGTCATTAAGAAGTTCCTCAATGCTCGTTGTAACAATAAATTGTTTTATGGTTCCAACCAAATATTACTCAATAACTGCTAACGAACTAAATTTTTTTGACTGGATGAACTAGCCAAAGACCTGTACAGTTTAGTGCAGGGTACTAGGATCCTAGAATGGCTGGTATAAACTCATGGGTAGACGAAATGTGAGATTAAATACAGAAAGCGAAGAAGCTGCAGTGTTTCTGGAGACTCCATGTCAGACGGCTTTTGATAATCAACAACGCACACAAATACCTCTTCTATTCAAAATTTAGTAATAATTACTTTATATGTCAACTAATTCTGTACACCAGACGATTTGATGTCACATATTCTTATAAAGCCTTCATCCTAACGGACGTCTCTATCTATTTAATGGAATAATCCAATAAAAATCGTGAATAATCGAATTATACGGCCTACAGATATACATTATTATGTTGGAGCGGTGTAGTGGACGCGTACATACGTATGTAAATGTAAGTGAATATCATCACTTAAGCGTATCGCAGCATTTATATGATCTACGTTCGTGTGTGCGTTGTATTGCATTCAAGCGACTTAGGGCCATACCAGGTCATGAGACCGTGCCGTTTGTTAATAAGCTCCATCCTGTGGACATTCACGTGAAAATATCACCGCTCCGTTTGATATAGTAGACACCACATCCCCGGGGCATGCATCACGATCTTCCTATGATGTAGCATCACCAACCTCAAAGTCTACAACTCGGTACGAATGCAGAAGAGGGCGTAGCACTTCACTGCGTGAGACACTGTAGATGTTTAGTGCGTAGGCGTGTGAATATATTAAACTAAAATAGAAACCGCAAAGCGCCGACATAATAACTATTATCGAAGTGATAAATTCTTCGTCATGGTCGAATACGATTTGACGGGTATGCATTTCGGAAGTGCGTTTTTGGAATCTGTGGTTTCCTGATCGTGTCTTTATCACAACCGCGGTCTGATTTAACACGGATCTAATCTGCCAATGACTCTTCCAACCAGATACTTGCGATAAAAGCCTATTTCATGAACGTCTCCCGTAACGCAAGGAAGCTTGCATCAATCATGTTAGTGCTGTGCAGTTATTGTGGTGAACTGATGGTCCTAGCGATATGTGGGAGACTATAATGGTTAACGGTAGTGATAATACGTAACTCTGTTTTTGTTTTCACGTTGATATTCATAGAAAGAGCGCTTTGAATTGTGGGAAAGTTTACAGGAATTAGTGCAGGTTCATATAAACGCCAGTTTTATTTAAGGATCTGCAGTACCTAATTGTATGGAAAGTATGGTAACAAGATTGACTTAAATAGGTAAATATAATTAATCAAATACTATGGTAAAAGTTTTTTGTTAGTTAATATATATACAATATGAGTCGCTCAATGTACATAATCATATCAGCACCTTGCAAAACAGTTGCAATTGTTAACAAAAGCCAACTGATAATAATAATATCTGGCAGATATATTGTCCAAGTATTTCTATATAGCATCTCTATGTTTTTTTTTTAACTTACAGTGTTTACTAGCTGTACATGAATTGATTAACTAAGCATAATAAAATAACAACATAGTATTTATTTAAACTAAAAAGTAATTCATAAACTAATTGTTAAAAAATTTATTCATTGCCGATAGTCTTTGTTTTGATTTGAATATATCATTAGCAAAAGATTGGAACTTATAATGTAGGACAAAATTACCGCTTATTGTTTGTGTGAGATCACTGTGTCACCCTGCTTCTAGTGCTTGTCTCATTTCTAGATTTGTCGAATTTGTGAAGGTTACCATTCAATTACGCGTTCGCTAGCGGCATCCTCAGTTTTCCTTGGTAATTTATTATTGATTTGACCCTCTGAAGTAAATAGTGCAACGACACTAACATTCGTATCTCAATCCAATCAAAATCTTCTTAGCTCGTGTTAGTTAGACGAATATTTTCATTATTTTTTAGTTCGTTCCTCCAAAGATAATCTTTAACATTTTTCTCTCCCATACCTCTATTTTCCATTCGTTCTTTTTCGTCAACGCCCATGCTTCACACCTTATTACTGCACGGAAAAAAATTGTTCTCAAAAAACCAACAATTGTAGAACAGTTAACTACAATTTATCGTGGAATACGACTGGCTACAACTTATCTAAATTTCTACGACACAATTGTAGATTGTATTTCTATTAAATACAATATTGTTGTAAAATTACTGAAAAATCTATTCAAGCGTTGACACAATAGTGTATAAATTTTAGTTACATACATTTTACGAAAAATCACCTTATTAGGAAGTAATTTTAATATAAATTTTCTTACTATTTACTACACTTCTGTGTGAAAAAATGCAACAATTTACTCGAATGACTGCTACAGGTTTTAAGGAAAATCAAACATTATTGTTTCAGATAACACTACATTTTGTAGTAAGGAGAAGTAGGTGTTGTATCATAATAACACATTTAAATGCAAACTTTTTTTCATATGTGAATAAATAAATATAATATTAAAATATAACAGTGTGATAAACATATGATATGTAAATATATTTTTTATACATTATGCGAAAAAAAAAAACAAAAAACTTCAACATACACCATTTAGGTACTAATCTAATACAATATATGTATCAGCGGGAAATAAGTTCAAATCAGCAATAAATCGTGGTATGATGTGCAGGCGCATATGACATGACTGTACAATTGAAAAGTATTCCTTGAACTGGCCTCGATTATTTTTCGAACACTCAATACAGTAGAAGTTCCTTAATGTCATCTGAAGTTAAATTCCTTGAAGCATTCTTCATTTACTTCGTTATCTAAAACAAAAATGAGTTAAGGTTAGATAACAGGAATGTGTTCTCTATCATAAGCAATTGGAAATAGCGTAGAAGTTATACTCTTAGTTATTCTTGTATAAGTATTGTGTATCTTGTGTAAGTATTGTTAGTAAATTTGAACCATCAACCACTAAAGTTACACACCCAGCAAGACACAGCCACCAGTAGAAATATTTACTTATTGTTAGATTAAATTAAATTTATATCGTTTTCAATTAAGACAAATATGTTTACAACAGTATTAACCCAACACAATCCGTTTGATGTTTTGGTGTAAGAAAAGATGCTTAACTTTAACCGGAAAATCGAGCATTTTGACTACTACCGCAAAATTAATATCTATGGATGTTTAGATTAGACGATGAAGTTAATTCGTTTCGTAAATTGAGAAAACTGATTTGTTGTTTGCAGAAAAGAGTTGAAGTTGAGTAAAATATTTGATTTCTTAAATTTAGAAACCTAATTTTTCGTATCACATTCTATATTCTAAACTTAAGCATTCTTATAGTTTGAATTAAATAAACATCTTTCATTCATTGTGTGGAACGACAATCTATTTATTTTTGGCAACGTTATCTTAGATACCCAAGTGATACTATTTAACTAGTGAAATAACAATTGGTTTGATAATTTAGCTTATAATTTTGCAAGAAGTATAACACACAATAAGTACGTAAACATACCTATAAATGATTTGGGTATATCCATTTTACTGCAATACACACACAAAAAAAAAGTTGAAATAGCAACCTCTAATCAACAAAGCAACAAGATGATACATAAATCAAATTATGGCGGCTGGGTTCCCTCGATACAGGCAATTTTTGGCTTGGCGTTGAAATAACTTGTGCAATTTCTTTAAAATTTGAATATAGAATTCTTTTTAGCTACTATCTGAAACTGTATTTAAATGACACCTGGTGGCACGTTTAGGGATTTACTGGAATTATTCTACATTAAGGGATGTATTGCTGTAAGCATTTATTCTACCAGTGCCATGGTAATATGCCTATTAGCTTCTAAGTAAATGCATACAAATAAATTGGCAGCCCACTGATTTGTTAATGGGAGACAATGGCGGCATTCGAAATAGGAATACGATACATATTAGTAAGCATTTGCACTACACAAAGTCGTTCGCCGTTCCGTAATATGTTACTAATGTAGTGTTAACGCTTTTGAGACGAATTGTCAACAGTTCTCAAACCGCTTGGGAACAGTTACGTATGCTGAAACGCCGCCATGTCTGTGTAAGACTGCTGGTTATTATATTGCCGATATATGTGCCTACTTTATGACATGCTATAATATTAATCTTTCAATTTGTCTTACCTTTAAACATATCCAGTAGTTTTTCCAGATTCCACAGTTGCACATTGATTACAACAAACTCATCCATCGCTCCGAAATTAGATATATCTAATAGGTGCACAAACCAAGTCAGCAGCTCAAAATGCTCAAATGGCCGTGTAAACTATGATATAAACTGACTATCTGTTAAAAATTTGATGGCATACTGTACTCGAATAACGCCCTCTGACGGACTGCAGGTATTCAATTGTTGGCTTTTTACATCCTAATTCGCCATTTGGTGTGTTTTGAATTAGAGCCACTTATTTGGAAACAAAAATATCGAAAAACTAGGAAGTTTTGGGTCAAAAATTGCCACACTCTTGTCGTGTACGTCTCGACACAACACCTGTTGAAAAAAAATGTCACAGTTGTGTGAAATTACACAAAAAGTTAACCACAATTTTAAAGTATTATTTGCGAAAAAACACGTGTAATAATTAACAAAAATCTGTGATAAGGTTACATAATTATGCTAATTACTGCTATAGTATTTTCTCTACAATATTGTTGTATATTATTCCAAGAGATTTTTTTTCCGTGTGTGTTTGAGATGGCTAGCTTTTGCATCGCTTCATATATTTTTATTTTCACTATTGAGTCGTACCTTTCATGAAATCAATAAACAAGAGGTTATGCAAACTCAGATGTTGTTCGTAGTTTTGATATGTATCATTTTTAACGTAAAGATCTGATCCGTTGGTTGACCTTCCAACTTCAAATTCCTCCTAGATATTTTACCTACTAAATTCTGCCCTTAAAGCTTTGTATGTGGCATCAAACCAACTGAGATACCTGTGTAGTTTTTACAGTCGGCTTTATTCCTTTCTTCGGATTCGGTCAATAACAAGGCGTTTTCTCCATTAAAGTGTCATATTTTCGCTTTATCAGGGTGCTCTTTTGTCTTCCTTCCTGTCCTTTCTTTCATTTTGCCCCCTCCATATTTTGGGACTTCTACTGGAATACCATTTTCGCTTGCACTTTTCTTATTTCTTAGTTTTACACATTCTTCTTTTACCTCTTGATTTGTTGTCAGAAAAAACTGAAAAGAAGATATAATAAACCTAAATGTATACAGTCTGATATAACAAAAAGCCAAGTTGGCACCTTGAATCAAACTCAAAAAAAATAACTTTGAACTGAGTGAACGAAATTAGTCCTTGTTTTTTTTTTTTTATAGAATGCCCATAATCAGTGTTTACTTACATAATTTTTTTGAACGTGATAGCTTAAGTAAATTCCTGAGAAAAAAATATTGATTTTTTCCACCCATATGCTAATATCTCGAATGGGGTGGCATCGATTGAGTTAATTTTTGGTATTTACAGCATATGTGGCAGTAGTACTCATTTGCTTTAATTTCAGCCCGATACACTGAGAAAAATATTTAATAATCATAAATAAAAATATAATAAGCACTAGTAAACATGAGATCCTAAACGCTGATACTAACAAGAAGCAATCTAAGTTACTTACGGTCTGTTTCATACCGGTAATTGAAGTTACTGATGATAATTGAACTGAAGTAGTTAAGCCAAAGAATATAAGTAAGTTAAAAGATTTCCTCATGTCAAGTAGATATATTGCTATGGGTGAACTATTCTATAATGGCTATCACACCTTCATTATTAACCTCAATTAATATAAGCTATTTGGATTACTTGTGATAAGGAATAGTATCATTAATGCACGTTCACTAACTACCTGATATATAAAAGGTAATGGTTTGCAATGCTTACTTTAAATTTGTTGTTCAATGATGGTTAGCGTACGAAACTAGAAGGTTTAGTAAATATTTATTAAATAGATTACTGTGTACTCTGTGTGAATAACTGATAAAGTACAAAAAAAGCTCCACAAATCTTCGATTATTTATGCAACCGCAACTACAAGTACAGCGTACCTAGCAATGCGTAATTCAAAATTGTTTGCAAATAATTTTTAATTACTACTTCAGTCTGCTGTAGCTTCGATTGCATTAATAATCGAAGATTTGTGGAGCTTAAATTTAATTTGCTAAAGATGGTACATAATACTTATTACTTAAGAAAAAAAAGCAGTATTATTAGTAATAGTTCTATTTTGTATAGGACAAACACAGTGACTACCTGATACAGAATGTAAATGTAATGTTTAAGCTACATAATAACAACAAAGAACAAGTAAATAACCGAATAACCCTGAATAGACGTTTCAAAACAAGCTTTAGAAGGATAACAATTACCCCAACTGATTGAATGGAATCCTTATACAACTTGCCGATACTCTTAAATGTTTAATACATTCTAATATATTGTTTATGATTATGAAGGGTGCATATCAAAAGATGATCTATGTATGTTACCTCTGTAAAATTCATTTAAGTGGTGGAGTTGAAACCCCAAGATGAAAGCAATTCTTGTATTTCTAACTTCTAACACAGGTATTATCGAGTATTAATAAGCAAACACCTTTATTAAGCACGGGCCATTTATCCGTCCAATGCGCGTACGTGATTCAATACTAGTTATGACAGTTATGCGCAAAACACGGTGGAACTACCAAGTTCCCCGAAAACACACGAGGTGCAGCAAAATTAAAATAATCATAGTTCTGGCAAGTCGCTACTTATTTATGAAAATACATGAGTTTAATACCAATTAGGATTATTGTTCTTGTACTAAGTATATGCTGTAGTTGGATACAGTACCAATAGTCACAAGTAATACGTTACTTACCACTTATCAACAGTTTGATTACGATTATTACACAAGAATTTGTCAGGTACGCTGTATAATAGCCGATAATAAGAACACTGTTTACAGTAAGAACTTGCATTCAGGAAACTGCGTTCAGTTGCAGGTATTAAATTGAGGAGAATAGTTGCAAGTAAAACTTTGTCTATTGCAAATGATTTTTTTATCAAGTAAACACTTTACTTAACTCATTTTTCTCAGTGTAGCTTTAGGGGCACTTTTCAATGGATTATCGGAGCAGAGCTTTTGTGTTCCGATTGGAAAGTATCTTTACAATAAGAGATACTTATTTGTAACGAAAAATATTTATTTGATCCTGTTGGAAAATGCTAATGCTTTGAATGAAAGATATCTTTCTCGCATTGTGGTGGTGAGCGTTGTGAGCAATTTCTGCCCATTAAGCTTCATAATTTAGCGAAATCGATAAGTATTTAGTTACTAAATTCTAAGCACACACCGACCAGCGTGATGTACTGAGGTTAATAAACAAATACTCTTAATATTCTATCCAACGCAGTAGACAAACACGTTCTAGTGGACGGGTAATGCTGGTACGTAATGGGGTATGGTATTTTAAAAAAGAACTACATACATACGTGTAGGCATCGACATGTGCTACATACGTAAGAGCCTCAACGCTTGTAGTTGTAGTACATACGTGTATGCCCAACAGGTTAGAGTGTCACTAAAAATACGTTGGGATATTTATTGCCACGGCAAACAATAATCGACAACAACTCGACACCAATAATTATACCCGATTACTCAGCTGCCAAGTGTAATCGATATCCTCTCTTGGAATCCTCTACTATTTAACATACGAACCTCAACTGGGAGTGTAAAAATTATCCCTATGTTTGCTTTGCTATTAACGCGGTAATGACCGAATGTCATTTGTGTATGCATAATGCAGAAACCACTCTATTATAGAACGGTATACCTAAGATTTTCTTTTCGTTGATTTGATGAAGCTTTAGTGTTTTTTATTATATTAATGTGGCATTGCAATAAAATCTATAGCAAGGGTAAAGCAGCTACATATAGAGAACTGAAGAAAGAATGTCCGAAACAAGAATCTAATCAATTAATTGAACAGCATTAAGAAACAGTAGTAGTGAAGTGACAGCTCACAAAACACGACGACATGCATCGACACTGAAAGAAATATCCTTTTCATTTAAAAGGTATTGCATTAAAGCAAAAGTTTTTGCGTTTTCTATATGGCCAACATTTTGAGTTTCCTTGAAAAGGGATATAATTTTAAATTCACGCATTTCGGGGGAAATAATATATTTTTAGTTGAAACAGTTTATTCTTTTAAGTGAAAGATATTGATAGTTGATTCAAGTCCTCTTTATTTTGAGCTTAAAAACTATGCAGATTGGCAAAAAAACGTAAGCATTTTGATTCAAGAGGTTTTTCCTTTTCTTATAACATTTATTTATTTTAGACTTAAGCGTACACGCAACAAAATGCCGTGATCATTTTTAATTGAAATGAAAATGAATTATCTCCAAAAGCCCATGCACTAAGGAGGGATTTGACGTTAGAATGTTGTAATCCTGGTAGTATTGGGAGTTGGTCGCAGTGGCCATCCTAGCACTCTTAGTGTACCGTTAAAGAAATCGTCCTTTCAATGATGATGACTCCTATCAGATGTTGATCTGATAAATATATCAGATTAGTATGCTACGATCGTAGTTTCCAGCCTATTTTGTGCGAAATATTATCTGTTACTGGAATAAAATAGAAGATGCGCCATCTACGCGACATTTTTCTCTACTACACATAAGTATATCTGCTCATCTGCTGTACTATAATGGGAGAAAACTGCTATACGAAGATAAAATGCGATATTTATTTTTACTTCCATGTAAATATTTGGTTAAATTAATAAATACTGTGCTACCTTCAAATACATCTACTAACCAAATTATTTGTTTGATTGAATACAGGAATCTTTTTAATATTCCTAAATCAAGTAATAATTTAGTAACTGTAACCAAATGCATGAAAAATGGTTGAAAACAACAAGATCGTTTTTCCCGAGTATAACAGTTTTAAAACCTTCAAATATTATACATTGCTGTAAAGTTCCTTGGCTTATAAGTAAATCAGCATTAAATGAAAAGATTCCAATTATCTCTTAACCTTCTTTAACCTTGTGTGAAAAATATTCACTTTTGTTCATTATTGTTTATGTATCTGAGACTTGATGCACGTGGGAACATGAATAAAACTAAAATACTTCCGCATAAAAAAGCAATCAGCTTGAATACAGGTGCTTGCATTTTCCTTTAAAAGACAAAAGTTTTAAATCAATGAATATATGCGTGTTCACGCAAATAAACCAAAACGACCGGCTTTTTTTTATTTAAAATACTCTTTATAATTCAATAATACTTAAGAGAAACTAAAATATGTTCTTAAACATGTACATAATAATAACCATATAATATGTAATGTGTATTGTCTTACTTAAACAGAAGTTATAAACGCATTATAAAATATTAATCAAAACTAAGGTGCATTCCATTTAATTACGGTTACTTTTCGTCGAAAAGCATGTACTTAAGAAGAAAATAGTCTTCCGACAAAACAGCACGCTACTTTCAATTAAAATAAACACTTTTCTGGGAAAAGGTATTCTTTTCGTTGAACATGATGAAAACCAAAAGTTATGAAACTTTTCATTTAATAAAATCTCTTTTTTCAGTGCAAAATTAAATTCCTAATTCTGAAAGTTTTACTTAGACAATTAACTTTGCTAATTGTAATTTTTATAGTTTTGTTTTATTATTGTAACTAGAATCGCTTTGTTATATTTCATACCTGACAAAGAATTGTGAATAATAGTCCTTTATGTATGGCTGGGGTAGAGTTACGTCAGGGCGATACAACAAAATTTCTTCGGGTGAGTCTAGATTCGATCTAATATGGAAGACCCGCTGTAATAACTAGAGTGGTCAGACGTGTCTCCTTACATGGGCCGTACTCGCCTGTTTTTTCACCCTCAAACGCATTAAGACCTTTCTGAGAAGCACAATGTCAGAAGATCGACTGAACGTATTTTTACAACAAAGTGATAGACATCTTTTCCAGCATGAAAAATAGGAGAATGAATTTTATGTACAAAAAATAAGCAAGTTTTCATTTTGTGCCCACCCTCTTTTATAACTCACGAGCCGCCACTGGGTCATATCTATTATTAATACCTGTTACTGGCCTTCGAGTCTCGATATGGGTAGTTAAAATTAATATGTATCAATACGCACCGAGGGTGCACATCTATCTAAATCAGTGTCAATATCTTCACATAGGTATTTGTTACTAGACAATTGCCAAACAACTAACGTAGTATTTTACTGGAAAAGTATCAGTATGCGTACGCGTACTCATACTTGTTTACGAAGACGTTTTGCTGGCCATTAGATAGAAGTATGAGATAACAGGAATATAATAAATTGTGTACTTGTTCTAAGCTGTTATATATTCATATCTGTTACCAAATAACTGTTATAAGTATTTTGTACCATCTCTACTAGTCTCAAGTATCGGTGTTAGTAGAGTCTTGATGCGAGATAGTACAATTCTTGGTTAACGTTTTACGCGTTGTAAATGCAATACAATGTCGGGCGTAGAAAATCCCAGAAAACGACTATTGTTTCGTAATGTAGAAAAGTATATCGCTGAATTCAAGGATTTACATTATGATGCTTCCAAAATAGTTTGTACAGCGTGCGATAAACAGTTATTGTGTTGGCACAAATCGGACTACACAATAAAGGCGCGGGGCCACTGCGCGCGAAGAGAAGCTAAGCTCAGCGAAACTAATTTTCTTGAAAATAGTTCCCATGTAATCATACGCGCATCTTCGCTAGCCTAACTTCGCTTCGCTTAGCTTTAGTTGCCGCGTCCGCGTAAGATTACATAGGAGCTAATTTTCAAGGAAATTAGTTTCGCTGAGCTTAGCTTCGCTTCGCGTGCAGTGGCCCCGCGCCTTAATGGTGGTGCATCTGATTGTGTTAGCTACCTATAATAGTATATTAAAGTACGAGTTTCATAAGGCATGATTTTGTCGCACGAGTTCAAGTTTAGAAAACGAGCCGCAGGCGAGTTTTCTAATGAACGAGTGCGACAAAAAGCCTTATGAAACGAGTCCTTTATACTATTTTTTTCTATTTTGCATTATCAATTGATAATAAATACTTAATAAAAATCTCATTAAAAATGTTGAGTTTATTTTTATATGAAGTTGGTCACATTGACATACGATTGACATTTGACGAATTCAAATTCAAAATTCGGCTATTTAAATGTTTAAACAATATATTTCATAATATAGTCTCTGTAAACTGTAAAAAATGAGTGATACTGAGACAAATTTATCTTGTACGCCACCACAACTGCGTGAAATTGCGGATAACGGCCGTCAATAATTTATTACCGAAAAAATCAAAAGCAGTATATGAAAAATGCTACCATCAATTTGAACTATGGGCTGTACAGAATAATGTCAACACAATATCTAAACATTTTATTGGCATATTTTGAATTACAAGGTAAAAATAGAAATCTTCTACCTTATGGTCTATGTATTCCATGCTTCGTTCTTGCTTTTCCATTTTAAAAATACAGACATATCAAAATATATTAAATTACAAGCCTATTTAAAACGATTCTCTGAGGGATACGAGGCTAAGAAATCTAAAATTTTATGCATTGAAGATATTAATAAATTTATAGAAGAGGTTCTGACGCATTGCATTAGCAATAAAGGTACGATATTATTTGCAAAATGTAATTTTTTATGTAATGGATTTAATTTTAGATCGTTTTAATAATGGATTACACAGGTACCTGTAGACGAGATGAATTAACAAAATATGTCCATACATGATTTAGAATTTAAGAGTGATATTATTTTGGTGACAGTACCTAAAACAAAAATAATATCGTAAGAGTTTTTGCAATTACGGATGAAAGATGGATTACTTTAATTAAAAAATATGTGCCCCTGCGATCAAAAAATATTAATCATTCAAGATTCTTCCTTACATATCGCAATGGTTATTGTATATCGTGCCCGATTGGAATTAATACGATTGGCAAATGCCTAAATTAATAGCTGATTTTCTAAATTGCCCAATTCAGAGCTTTATACTGGACATTGCTTCAGACGTTCTAGTGCTACACACTTAGCAGACGCAGGCAGTGATTTGCTGACTATAAAACGTCATGGTTGATGAAAAGTCATCTGCGGTAGCTGAGGGTTACATCGAAACATCTATGAAAAGTAAAGTGGCTGTAGCGCACACAACTTATCAGGGTCAAGTACATCTGGTCATTCTAGAGTTATATCATAGAATGATTCTCCATCACAAGAGTCTACCATTAAAGCCAATACATAACTCAGCAAAACTTTGTTACGAAGAATTGCCTGGCATAACAATACATGCTCAAGAATACTTGTTTCCGTCAGTGTAAATGTATAACAGTAATTCCACGTTTCATAACAATAACAATGTAAACTAAATTTGTATAGAATTTTGGATTAAAGTATTTACAATTTACATGCATTAAACGTCAATTTTGCTTTCTGTCATAATGTATTCAATACAGCCAACCTATAGAAATGAAAAAAGGCGTATCACAATGAAGCACTTTTCGATACGCAAAAGCGTGTTACAATTGCGTTTTTATGAACGCAAAATAGAAAAAGATTATTTTAATTATGTATGTGTGCATCTTTTTCAAATATAAGCATGTTTTATCATCGCGACGAAAGTGGTTTACTGAGAAAAAATTTGAAACACTTAATACTTCAAGCTTTTCAGCAATCCTATACCATTTCTGCTGCTTAAATAAGGTAAAGGGTTAAATAAATAATTTTGCTGTTTCCGGACACTGTACTGCGTACTTGTGTTAAGCGTTAATGTCACATATATTAAACTCAGTACTGAGCTGGCGCGCAGACAAAAGTTGACCACTCTAGTAATAACTTATCAAGGACTATATCTAAGAAGACGTACTTATTTAAATGTCTTAAAGCACAGGTGTTTAGGAATACTTTACTAACTTATCCGGAGATGATTAGTGCTCACTATAGAGAATCTCGCAGATTAACAGTTAAACACCTAGAAATACTTCTTCTGCCATGCTTGTATATCCTCAAAGCCGATTCTTATATGTTCGAAATAAATAAGATCACAAACAGTATTACGAAGTTCACAAACATACCAGAATAAAAGATTACTTCCATACACCCTTTCAATTTAGAAGTTTCCTTATGTAATAAGCCAACAGGTGACATCAAAATGTTCACTAATAGTAAACAATTCAGAAATCAAGTCAAAGCTTACCTCCTACAACATAATTTTTACTCAATAAATGAGTTTTTTTAATTATAAATGTTCTTACATGTCTTTATACCTCATCCGAATTACAAAAGGAAACTTACCATAGATGTTTTGTTTTGGTATATGTTCATATTGTCTGTAGCATATTTTTTTTTGTCTATGAAATGTTTTGTGTAATAAAATTAAATATTCTAATTTTAACTTTTCTATTTCTCATTTTCTAATTAAATTGTTATTTAATTTTTTTTTTTCTCATGTTTTCTTTTTGAGAATTTATGTACATTATATTGTGTTACATAAATAAACTTCATTTTACTTTATTTATACTTATATACTCTAAATAGTATGGATTCTAAACTAAGCCCTGTGGTGTGCCAGCGGAATAAAGCTGTTGCTGTAGTAGCGTTAATAGCTTTGTAGTTTATTTTCACCATTTAAATTCTATTTTCAATGATGCAAATTCATTGATGGAAACTCCTATTCTCTAAAGTCTCTCAGTTTTAAGATTTTAGCTGAAATGTGAAAAAAGCACCCAGTATATGGAATTTATTTGAAATAAATCATTGCATGAAGATCACTTGATCCTTTAAAGTTAATAAAGTCAGCCAGCATGTCTAACGTCTAATTTAATTAAAGAACAAAAAAAACTGGTTAATTGTTAGTGAAAAATAGATCATCGCCTTTTTAAAATTCCTAACGCGCTGTGCGAAGCGCGAACTAATCTAATTGCACTTTCGTTACTTATCTCACAAGTGCGAGTATTGCATCAGGAATTAGGCGCTCACCTACTTTGAAAAATTGGTTTCGCAAAATGAAAGACGGAAAAAAAATAAATTATCGTACTTTTACCTACGCCGCAACTTGACCGATAACTTGCCGCGAACGATCACAGTTGTGATCTCTTTGTGACAGAGAAAGCAAAGGCAACTGACGCACTCACAATCGGTATTATGTAAATTTATTTCGATTTACATTAACGGAGATTTGTAATACACGTATTGTGTTTCAAGACAAGCAGAATTGAAATGCGACTTTTATTACCGGAAACATGATATACAGTATGACGATGTATATATATTCGTTATAGATAGAGCGGAGATTTTGGCTACGCAGCGGCAATCACGTTTCCGGCTTTGAAAAAAAAATTATTGAGCAGAAACGGAATTGATGATATAAATAATGCTTTTAATGAATTTATTAATGCACCTGCTCTGTTAATACTTTAAGAATTATTGGGACCAAAAAAGGAAAACGTCACTTCTTTCCACAAACTCGACGACTCTCTGTACTCCGAGTGACGATTCTTTCCCAACTATGATTATGAACAAATTAAGTTCTACAGTGCGATCGAATAAGGTTGTCTTGATTCTAATATATTTTTCGCGTATGCCAATTATTGTTTACATCCACTGTTCCGAAAGAACTTACAATTAGTTAACAAGATTATGTATTAGTGTAATTTTTATTTGATCGTATTATTATTATAGTATTCAATGCAATATACAACATATAAAGTATATCGTGTTAGTATTATTAGGTACATTGAGAAAAATAGGTTGTAGAAATTATCTACATTCAATGGAAATAAATGTCAATATACTCTATTAAATTCTGCACAATAGCGTGGATTATATAGATAGTAGTGTTACTGTCTGCAATATTATCTGGTATTAGATGCATATCCACTTTCTACAATAAATTTTTGTAACGCGTTGCCCACCCCTTGCTTTATTCATCGTCGAACTTTACCGATGAGACCGACCCATAACGTTATCGTCTAAAATTATCAGTTTATTAGTACGTTCTTGTTGATTCCTGTTTCTATTTGATTGTTGTGTATCTTGTATGATTTCAATTATAAAAATAATTGATGCAAACGTGGAGTAAAATGTTAATCGATTGGGATTTTGCCACCATTTGTAAACATACTTGGTAAGTACCTAATAAATACAATATACTTCGTAGTGGATGCTTATGCTTTGATATAAAATTAACCTAACATTTTTTTACGGGGTTCGCTCGCTCTCAAGCGTCGAGGTCTTGGATCGAAATAATTTAGTTCAACACACAAAATTTTGGACGACACTATATATTTGATAACAAAATAAAAAAAACATTCAAGATAAAAAAAAAATAAATACAATAAATTACAATAAACAACTCTTAACATGGGTTACGATGATACGATAACTTGCGTACTTAAATACTAAATTAAACTATTAATTATGATCTAATTTCGAATATAGAAGTTAAGTTTAAATATCTAGATTATTAATATTGGCCGGGAGGTTTGTATTGTGTGATAGGATTTTAGAAAAAAAAGTGAATGACTAAAGTAATGAACTATTAAATTTTGGTGCAAAAAGAATAATAAAATTGAAAATTTAAATTCGACTTAGCTGGTAACTTGTAGAAGTGGCGGTGAGAGTGGTTTGAGCGCGTTACGCTGATGTCAAGGCGTGGTCCCCTTTTGAATTCAACAATCCTAAATTGAGTACTTCGTTCACCCTCTTGGTTTCACTCAACGCCAAAATGAAGTGGGGGTAGATAGTAGATAATAGGTAATAAATAGTAGGTCCTAAGATAGGATCGGATTATTAAACTGACAAAATTAACAACAAAAGTCCGCTTACCAGTGACCTAAGATGACGCCATTAACAAAATGAAATGCCGGCTGACGCTGCTGTTTCAAAACCCTTTTCAGGAATATCGTTGCAAAGGACACAAATCTCCTGGCAGTCCCAGGTAAAAGAACAAAAATGCACTCGATATTAGAAGTTTCTCGCGCGACAAAATCCCACAACGTGGTATAAATTGAAATTGCACGGAGCAACTTGAACAGCGCGTCTAGATGTGTGTGCTGAGCCCTGCTGCGTCGGGCAATAGCAACGTGAAAAATGTACTGACAAACTCAAAAAAGCGGAGTAATTTCCACAAAAGAAAAGGTATTAATGAAACTTGAAGAATAAAAAGCTAATTTAACTGACAAGGAATTACTAACTAATTTGGAAGTAAATAACGAAAATGAAACATTAAATTTTGCTATCGCGGTAAGCTGCGTTGTGACGACCAAGGAGTTCGAAGACTCAGTGCTAGATAGGGGCTGATTCTTAAATTAAATTAAATAAAAATCTTTAAATAAAATCCATAAATGAAGTGATCGCAATCCAATGGCAACACCTTGCATACAATATAATACATGCTAGAATTTTGCAAACTGTGTTTTGATCCAATCGTGATCTTAACGTTTGTAAATGGTGGTAGATCAAAAGTGTCTGCCTTTGATTCAATGAATTCGCGTCAGCTGTAGAATAATCTGAAGGATCTATGATTACGATCCGGTCGATTAGAGTGCAGTTTACGAAAACACAAGTTTCTGATAGATACATATCTATATGTATATTTATTGATGAGGCCATATCACGTTAAGTAAATAAGTATACTCGAAAGGATGAATGTATTTAGTGAAATTAATTAGATTATTTGCATAAAACGAAAGAATTACCTAATTAATATGTACTAGAAGAATGTGAGAGAAATTGTTTTCTAGTTTCACGGATGTACAGTCAAAAATATTCAATCACGGACAGCAAAACTCAATGTAACTCTTTTAAAAGACTGAAAAGCAGATTTGAAAGAACTGGAAAGGTAGAGTATAAGAAGATGAAAAAATCTAAAAATTGCGTTCACTGAAGGAAACGAATTTTTGGTAGTAGACAGTGCTGTTGAATCTCCGAATTTTTCTATGTGCATGGTGCGCCAGTTTATTTTGCGCTTAATGTAGTTTAATTATTTAAATGAGCATTATTTTGATAGATGGATTGGCGAAGGTGGTCCAGTTAAATGGCAAAACGCCCAAATTAATTGAAATTGAACGAAAACTCGCCAAATTTCTTCCTTAATCTTCTGGACTTCTTCGTTTGGGCGTTCTTAAAGGAAAAAGTCTATTCAACGCCTCTAGCCAACGAATAGGATAATAAATAATGAAATTAAACCTGCAATTGAATTAATTACTCCCGATATGAGTAATTCACTTCCTCGAAGACTACAACTATGTCCGGAAGCTGGTGGCTTTACCAAATCAAATAACTGCTGTAACTTTTCATGTTAGTATCTTTAAATATATTTAAATTAATATTAAATAAAACTTCTATGTTCACATAAAATATCTTACTAATTTGCATAATAATAAATAAATATTATGATTACTGCAACGTATTTGTCTGATTAGGTGTTGTTAAATTTACATTTCTATATACTCAGCTGCTTGTGTGGCTGAAGAAAGGCTAAAGAAAGTATAACTTTTTTGAATTAAGATTGAACAAGACTCGCTCTAACTGTATACAAGCACATTATATCATTACATATATGAAATAAGAAAGTTGTTACTAACTTCGGGTACAACAAAATCTTTTTGGAAGATGAAAATATTTTTATCTAAATGATTCTTCATATGAGATATTGTTAATAAATTGTTCTGATGAATCCTGTATACATTTTGTTATTTGATTAATATACCTGAAACCAATAGATGATCTATCATACTTTAAATTGTAGGTATCTTGCGTTATTGCATCACGTTGCTTTAGGCGCGTATATTTTACCTACAAATTGGCAGTGTAAACGTGACAATCTAAACGAAAAACCCGTGCCAAATTTACTAGGTATGGTATTTTACCAGGATACCAGGTACTCCCTCTTGTGGAATTTTTAACTTTCTTTTTAAACATACATGTATTAACGAACGTATAAATTTAACAGTTCGTCCCCGTGATAGTCTCTCTTTACGTTATTATAACTGTAAAGTTCACTGTTATTCCAAATTTTAAATTAATGTCGAACGTAAATTAGGCGCATGTCAAATAAAAGAAAAAAAAATTGGCAATGATACGATGGATTTCCCAGACACGTGCGCTTATCGTATTTTTATCAAATCTAGAAACATAATTTTCAATTTATGCCATGTTTTTAAAATAAATTGACGGTTATTTGTCAAATATCTAACTTCCAGGATTAATAATAAACTAATCCGTCGTATCTGATTGTATCAGAAAATAATTCAGCGTTAAAGCTTGCATTTGATAATCCTATTATACACGCGGACTTTAAATATACTGATTGTATGAAGTCGTTCACAAATTCTCCATATTTCTGAAAATATGTAATGTATTCCTTTGCCATAAATGTTCTGTTTGAATTGACTTTTTAAATGAAATTGAAATTTAATTATTGGAGTTTACTGTTTCTTAAAAAACACACTAAAACTTAGTTTTCGTCTTTGAACTCCTTATGCTACTCAAACACTCTACATGATGAGAAACTAAGTAAGTAAGCAACGTTTATTAATCCATAATAATAATAATCGGACAAGTCGAAAGAAGAAAAGAAAAAAAAATTTACAGAAAATCAAGAAACTAAAAGTATACGTAAGAAAATAAATCAAAATAAATTATTCTAAGATTATTAACAAAAAGTAATTCTTAATTTGATAATAACTAAAAATAAAACATGATCCTAATTAATAACAAAAATAAATTAATTCAAAAGCACTTTTGTTGTAAAAAGTAATAATAAATTTTGAAGATAGAAAACAAAAGAAAAAAATATAAAAATAATTCTTAAAACTGCAGAAACAAAAAAAAAAAATCATAAATAATTAAACTAAAATTCATCTTTGAAAAAATGTGCAGAAAAAGTTAGTACTTCTCAATTACTATATTTTATTTTATTTACTGCATTTGATAATAAAACCTTTTCTGCACTACCGGTTTCGGCTTTTCCGCCTTCTTCAGGTGCATCAACTGTTCTTTAAATTTAAAAATGCAAAAGTTGACAATTTAAAAATATTTTGAAAACTGGTGGAACCATCGAATACATTAGAATAAAACGTTGGTGTAGTTCCGCGCTCGTAACCTCTCCAGACACTATAAACACCATACATAATACACTGTAACAGTGTAGCCCAACGTGGTATGGTGTTTAGTTAGGAGAAGTTACGGCTGCAGAACTACACCAACGTTTTATTCTAATGTATTCGATGGTTCCAGCAGTTTTCAAAATATTTTTTCTATTTTGCGTTCATAAAAACGCAATTGTAACACGCTTTTGCGTATCGAAAAGTGCTTCATTGTGATACGCCTTTTTTCATTTCTATAGGTTGGCTGTATTGAATACATTATGATAGAAAGCAAAATTGACGTTTAATGCATGTAAATTGTAAATACTTTAATCAAAAATTCTATACAAATTTAGTTTACATTGTTATTGTTATGAAACGTGGAATTACTGTATACATTTACACTGACGGAACAAGTATCTTGAGCATGTATTGTTATGCCAGGCAAATTCTTCGTAACAAAGTTTTGCTGAGTTATGTTATTGGCTTTAATGTAGACTCTTGTGATTGAAATCATCGATGATATAACTCTAGAATGACCAGATGTACTTGGCCTGATAAGTTGTGCGCTACAGCACTTTACTTTTCATAGATGTTTCGATGTAACCTCAGCTACCGCAGATGACTTCCATCCACCATGACGTTTTATAGTCAGCAAATCACTGCCTGCGTCTGCTAAGTGTGTAGCACTAGAACGTCTGAAGCAATGTCCAGTATAAAGCTCTGAATTGGGCAATTTTAGAAAATCAGCTATTAATTTAGGCATTTTGCCAATCGTATTAATTCCAATCGGCACGATATACAATAACCATTGCGATATGTAAGGAAGAATCTTGAATGATTAATATTTTTTGGTCGCAGGGCGACATATTTTTAATTAAAGTAATCCATCTTTCATCCGTAATTGCAAAACTCTTACGATATTTTTTTTGTTTTAGGTACTGTCACAAAATAATATCACTCTTAAATTCTAAATCATGTATGGACATATTGTTAATTCATGTCGTCTACAGGCACCTGTGTAACCCATTTAAAACGATCTAAAATTAAATCCATTACATAAAAAATTACATTTTGCAATAATACGTACCTTTATTGCTAAATACAATGCGGTCAGAACCTTCTTCTATAAATTTATTCAATATCTTCAATGCATAAAATTTTAGATTTCTTAGCCTCGTATCCCTCAGAGAATCGTTTTTAAATAGGCTTGTAATTTAATATATTTTGATATGTCTGTATTTTTATACATGGAAAAGCAAGAACGAAGCATGGAATACATAGACCAATAGGTAGAAGATTTCTTATTTTTACCTTGTAATAAAAATATGCCAATAAAATGTTTTCAGATATTGTGTTGACATTATTCTGTACAGCCCATAGTTCAAATTGATTGTAGCATTTTTCATATACTGCTTTTGATTTTTTCGGTAATAAATTTATGACGGCGTTATCCGCAATTTCACGCAGTTGTGGTGGCGTACAAGATAAATTTGTCTCAGTATCACTCATTTTTTACAGTTTACAGAGACTATATTATGAAATATATTGGTTTAAACAATTTAAATAGCCGAATTTGAATTTTGAATCGTCAAATGTCAATCGTATGTCAATGTGACCACTTCATATAAAATAAAACTCAACATTTTTAATGAGATTTTTTATTAAGTATTTATTATCAATTTATAATGCAAAATAGAAAAAATAGTATAAAGGACTCGTTTCATAAGGCTTTTTGTCGCACTCGTTCATTAGAAAACTCGCCTGCGGCTCATTTTCTAAACTTGAACTCGTGCGACAAAATCATGCCTTATGAAACTCGTACTTTAATATACTATTTAAATTGTCGACCTTTGCATTTTTTAATTTAAAAAATAATTGATTAGGAAGTGGCAAATGATTGGCCGATGGTGGTGTGATCATTTGCCACTTCCTAACATATAGCGTTCTTTGTTTAACCACAGTTGCCGCTGTAATTACCTACCCCTGTCACAACCAGCGCCAGTCTCCCCTACTCAAATGATAAAAATAATGTAAGCAAGCAAGCATTGAAGCCGGACAAGAAGATCTGAAAAAAGAAATAAAGTAATAGATACTGAGAATGGATAACACCTTACATTTCTTCAAACGCACTTCTCGACATAAATTACGCAAATACACCAAAAATACGAACTCTACGATGCAGAATTGACACACCCCTCTGAAAAGATCAAAACACACACAGTCAATATCCATACACACAACAGAAAAAGAACATATTCAGACACTACAAGACCAAACGTAAGAGAAAATCAATAATGTCAAATAATAACGTGCATAGGATGATCGAAAGACTGAAAGCAGAGATCGAATTCAGCAGAAAAACTAGCTCCATGTGCTAAGGAAGACATACCCATTACCTCTCAACCATCAAACCGGAAATGTGGCCAAAATTTAGAGGGAACAGAGACCTCTTGCACCCGATGACATATCTGAAAAATATATTAATTAAGAACGCGCGGAAAAGCTAAAACTGGTAGTGCAGGAAAGGTTTCATTATCAAATGCAGTAAATAAAGTAAAATATAGTAATTGGGAGGTACTTTTTCTACACCTTTTTCCAAACTGACTAACCCAATTATGGACATAAAATTACTATTAAAATTCATCTATTGTATAGCAACATTTACTTAAAAGGTAAAGACATTTGCTCTAAAAGCGTTAAGATTTCGATTTTCCCACAATGCTCAGGTTAAATTTAGAATTATGAATATAATGGTTTTGTCGGGTGTTGTATGAATGGTAAGTTATATTATTAGTTGGGTATTGATTTTTATTCTTATGGACATAGCACAATGCTTCTAAAATATACATGCTGGACACCGGCAATATGTTAGATGCTTGAAAATATGGCTTACAGGAAGTGATAGGTGAAATACAATAAATTACTATAATTAAACGCTTTTGAGCCAAGAAAACCCGCTGACACCACGATTAATTGCCCTATAAAATAATACCGTACATCAGTCTAGATTGAATTTCGGCAAAGCAGAACAGTAGTGGACAAACTATTTCTAAAGGATCTAAATAAAAATTCTTTGCTGTTAATAGTTTTTGCGAGATCTTTGCAGTCTTCTTCCCAGATCAAACTTTCCTGTAGGTATACTCCAAGGAACTTCATCGATGAAACACCCTGAAGAAACTTATCATTAATTTCTATAGTGGCTCTAGTATCATGCAACCTTTGTCTCGTGTATATGAAATACCATGAAACTTGTTTTTCTTTCAGTTTCCTGGCAGAACACCAGGTGTACATATCCTTCATGGCTGTGTTAGTAAGTCTTTTGGCATCCATAAGATCAACACCAGACGTTACTATAGTGGTATCATCTGCATACATTAAAACTTAACCCGTGTATACAAATTCTACTAAATCATTTGTATACAGATTAAACAAAAGAGGGCCAAGAACGGAACCTTGCGGGACACCGTAAGTGACAGGTAAATGTCCAGATTCTATTATCTAGGTTAGGGACAAAAGTTCGGCATTAGTAAAGACGCGGAAACCCACGCTAGTAATTGAATTAGGAATTTAGATAGAAATCTTATTAATATCATGAAGATAAATTCTAAAATTGTCCATATGCAACTGCAATATGTATCTAAATCAGAATACAATAATTGTAGGATGACAGTTAGCTATTAAACATGTGATAAATAAACAACTCCTATTAATTAAACTAAGTTAACTTAAAGTATGTATAACAATCGGTCGATATTAGCATACGTTGCGCTCCACCTTATCAGGTTTGGTATATTACTATAGAATTCAATAGCTATACATTTTAGCTACATCATTTTCCGAAAGTCGAATATTTTAATTGATATCTAACTTCTTCTAATTATTTATAAATGAAAAATCTTCTGCATACATCGTGAAATGAGGGAATTTCAATATGAGACTTAATGAAACCAAATATGGCTGCGTATTTTTACTCTACTTCAGTTCAATAACGTGACGGAGAAGCTTCTTATTTTTGAACTTACGTTCTTAGGACCTTTTATTTATATAATTTTTATAATGTCAATAGCAGTTTGGCAAATTATCTGTTTGCAGAAATATGCATTTTTCTTAAATATTCTGTTTTCACATTGCTCAAACTTGCGCAAAAACTTTATTCTGTCAACTCGCTAACTGCAGCCTTTACAAATAATATGAAACTAATATGATATTTTTCTTTATTTTTTTTTATATTTAATATATCAATTTTTGATAATTTAAGAAAAGCAATATGACGAAATATCTTCAATACGACGTAGCCAAACAGGATTCAATCTATATTCGTTCATGAAGTAAAGTGCAATTAAAATGCGGTGCTGCTTTCTCGGTAAACTTATCCTTACGTATACATAATTTACAAATTGACTTTTTTTAATTATAATGACGTAAATCTGGGGAAATTGTACGCCTTGTCAATCACGCGCCGTCGAAGATGGAGAACCGCGGGGTAATTTGCGATTTCTAGCTAAACGGTCGGCATTCACTATACAATTACACGAAATTTAAATCACTCATCTCTAAAGCAGCATATGTCGTCTAACTGTATGTGATTTATGAAGGATTTCCACAATTTAAGTCTGTGATTAATTTTATACTGGTAAGATTGTAGATCCTGAATGCGTTTTTGTTCGTAACTCTATATGGTCACTAATTAGAAGTTTACCGAAAACAGGAGAATGAAGATTTACTGTGATATTGGATAAATCGCTGAAATGCACATGATCCATGCAAAACTGGTTAACAGAGTTGCCAATTTACCGGATTTTCCGCTAGTTCTAGCTTAATTAACATTGCATTTGGCGGTAGAATTGCACGTTTAGCTCAGTGGCGGCTTGTGGTCGGAAACGTAGGGTGTTCACAAAATCAAGAACATGCAAATTTTTTAACTAAAATCCAATCATTTTTTTCGTACATGTCCTTCTTAAATTTTCTTGTAAAGTCTCTAAATTTGCCCTTTGTAGTTTGCGTCAAATTAAGTTCTGGTTTTGGTCTGCCCATACTTTTAACTTGAATTTTTTGTTCATAACTAAACGAATTAAAATTATCTTTCAAATATTGCACAGTAAAAGTGTTCGCATACATAGTTCTTATTTATATATTGTTTAGTGTTTACTTACAATACTACTTTGTTTGTTTTGTGTGCATTTCATTATCTTTTTTACGTACTGTATTTACATTTCATTACTTTTTTACGTACTATATATATTCTTTTTTGTTTGTCGGCTGCACCAAAGCGCATTAGTGGCGGCTTTGCTTTGTCGGTTTTTGCAGAGGGATTTAACGATGCGGCGTAGTTTTTAACTGCGGCTGCGCTGTTGCCAATTTATTTTTGTTTTCCTAAAAAAATCAATTATTGTTTGTATCTTTGAGGGTAATGTACGTTTTTTGGAAACAGTTAAAGATTTATGAGTTTAAGTTTGTGATTTTATGTGTACGGGTTTAATAAACGTATTGCTGTAGATGAAGTACCTCAAACGAAAGTTTAAATCAGTGTTTTAAATAAAATAGACAGTTTTCTTTTTAACAAATATATTGTCTAATTTCCTTTTTTTTACAAAGTTAAATTTAAGATATTTATAAATTAGCACTCAGTATTTAAATTGTTACAACCATGATTATTGTGTTAATTATATCAACTTTTATCATCTACAATTCTTTAAAAATTTCTATAACCTAAAACTAAAATATAAAATTTAAATTAATACAGACCTGTATTAATTACTCATCTAAACTGCACGAGTGTGATTAAACATTGAGCACTGCTTAATATCGCAACAAATTAATAGATAATTATTTAATATTTTAAATTTCAAGCCTAAGAAAACAACACATGTGAGGCACCCCGATATCTATATCACACTGGCTCTCTCGCTCGCACGTACGAAGCAGAGAACCAGAAAACAAACAAAAAACCTGGAAACAAATCCGTCCAATACGGAAAAATATAGCAATAGTGAACATAAATAATATAATGTATATATAATACGAAAATTCTATTAAAACTTAAGTATAAAGAAATACACCGTTATCCTAAAATATCAAAACAACTTTCAAATGAAAATAACATTAAATTAAGAAATTTATCCAGATAATTGTTTTTTTTTAAATGAAAAACTACAGCAGTATGTTATTTAATAAATTAATATAATTACGCATACTTGATTTCATTATTAAACTATCACCAACAAACAGGATTAATTCTTATGGTAGTTACGACCTGTGAACGGTGAGTCATTCATAAACAAAATATATATAATATAGTTTATCCGTAAAACACGATATCTGAACGTTGATGTCGATCGATTTGTTTATGTGGCCCGAGAACGCAACGAAAGCGAGCACAGGAGCACACTCAATTTGTGCACCGTTCATATGGAATCTGCCGTATCCCTCCCCACCACCGCTACGTCCTTTATGCGGCTAGGCATTGGATAAAATCCACGTAGTCCCGCCTACTCGGCGCACGTGCTCCGTCGTCAGTCACTTGCTTGCGATGTACATATATATGTATTGAAAGGAACGTCGCGTCGTTTATTCGTTTCGCTGCGTTATATTTCACGAATATATTAAGATCGAGTAATAGATTTTATTACTTTGTAATCGACGATTTGTTTAGGGAGTTCACGTGCTCATGTGCTCCTACACAAAAACCGCCACTGGTTTAGCTACTGGCGGATTTTTTAGCGGAAAACTAGCAAAACTAGCTTAATTTCTAGTGAATTTTTGTCATAATATACATTATACTAAAATTTTGATATAGATTGTAACATTGAACATCGTCATATAATGATTTAGTACACTGGTAAGCTCTTTGCAGTGACTAATAACTAATAAGAACAAACCAATGTTGAATGCACTTGCAAGTCGATCAAAGTTCGTTCGAACTCATTTGAATTTAGCGCCTATTTTGTCTAAAATCAACTCAACTAAGTTCGAGAATTGAAATCAGGGAAACATGCTTTTTCCGTTAATGTATACATATATAAATCACCAAATCAGTAAGTTTCATTTGGAACTACTGCCATATTCATTGTAAGTATATCAAAAATTAAGTGACTGTGTTTTCCAAACGATCTTTTTTCCATCTGGCATAGGAAATTCACAGTACACACAAAAGTTTAGGAATGGAGTTCAAACTGGTTTAAATATTTGACGGATTTTTTTCAAATCTGACGGAATTTCAAGCGCCATCTAGCGGATTCAATTTTTATATGTTGGCAACACTGGTGGTTAAGAGAATGAAGAAATACAAAATAATAATAATTTGTTTAAGAGACAATTATTGCCATGATAATTTTTTACGTAGATTTGTAACATTTAAAATTTAGCGTTGAAATCAATGTTGAAGTAAAAATGGCTAAAAATGTTATTTGGATTATTTGTTACGTTATTTTTTATTGTTTTTTTTTTTTATAACTATGTTGACCGCTAAAAGCACAATGGCATGGTTTATGGTAAAGCAATTTTAAAGAATGCAAAAGCGACACGCAACTCACATTATCTCGAACGTCATCAAGGAAATGTTAACGCATGAATGTTGCTTATCTATTTCTTTATGTAAGAAAAGTATTTCACCAACAATTTTTATGATAATTTGCAGTCATAAAAGACAGAAGCTTATCAGGAAATAAATACAATGAAACGTGAAACAATTTATATTATATGTCTGTATTATTGTTTATCTAAACTTACAAATATAAACACACATGTGTGTAATTGTGATTACACCACACTTTATATGTCACACATAAAGGACCTGACTCTTCAAGAAAAAGTTCGATACAACAAGGAAACCGCTAAAGTCTATGAAGCTAGTAAGATATGGGCGTTGAAGTAAAAACCTCAATTGCAGCAGAAACAATTCTTTTTTTATGTAATTAAGAATACATAATTTATAGTACCTCAAGGGTCAGTCTTAGGAATATTCTTGTTTATACTATACACGAATGTGCCTAAGGGCACATTTCGTAAATATGTATGCCGACGAACATCAGCAATAGTTGAATTGGCGAGTTGGATAAGGGAATATGTTCTATACTTATCCCATAACACATATTCCCTTTTCTAACTCAACGATTCAATTACATACAGAGCGCACTAAAGAAATTCCAAGAATAAATTATCAATGCTGCTACCATCAATGAATAGTTCAAAACTAAACATCTAAATAACAAGTCCAGGCCTTTAAGGAAGCTCAGAATCTTGTTGAGTGAAGTTGTTTTTAGAT
This sequence comes from Protaetia brevitarsis, assembly GCA_004143645.1. Classification (NCBI taxonomy): domain Eukaryota; kingdom Metazoa; phylum Arthropoda; class Insecta; order Coleoptera; family Scarabaeidae; genus Protaetia; species Protaetia brevitarsis. The sequence goes on along the minus strand of RXPK01000314.1, from coordinate 631,940 downwards.
CTTCTAGGGAAGGATCAACTTCCCCGCAGATTCAATACCTGATTCTCGTTGCGGCAGGACAGTGGCAGAAAAACTTCTTCTCTCGCGAAATACAGTGCAAATCCACTTTTTCGCGTGTATCAAGCGAGGACCATTACTCCAATATGCTATTTTATCCAGAAATGATTTGCTCTTCAGCTACCCTAGATGCTATACTAATGCAGGCTCTGATCCCTGAAACTGCTCCGCAGCACCCTTTTTCAAGGGAGTCTACGTATTTATTTCCCCAAATGATTGAATGCCTAAGTCCTCAGATTAGTGATAGATTATTGGCCGTCTCCAATATATTTAGAGTGTTTTTTCAGCTCTAGTTCAACTTCAAATTGCATTTACGTGCACCTGGTGTTTTCAGCACCGCTTGATTGTCACTGAAAATTTACCCTACTCTGCTTTCGAATTGTCTGCGAACCAGAAAATGTCTGCTCGCGTCAGTGTCTTTCGGTTGCATCTCTATTCGTCTTTGTTTGTCCTATCTCAACAGCTTGTTCGCCACACAAACGCTATATGCCAAAGGTGAAGTATAGTTAATCTAGTCTCCCTTTTTAGAACGGTGTAAAAGGTGGTAAATTCAGAAGAATTTCTACTTCCAATGATGGGAAGAAAAACTTCGCTTGTGTGATTGGCATGCTTGCAATCCTCTCTATGGATGTAGGTCTTGCTGAGGCTCTAGTTTGTTGCTGCCACCAAGTTATGGCTTCATAAGTTATGGTTAGATGTATTGCCATCACATAAAGCCAGTGCATTACTTTCGCAGATAGCTCCAAAGGTCTTCAAGGATAAACCTTGCCTCGTGAGTAATCTTTTCCAAATGTAGATTCCAGATTAATGTCTTGTGATTATCTGCAAGTGCAAGTCTTACCCCTTGGCTAATGGGTGACACCAACAATAATTAACATCAGTAAATAATATAAAGTCCTTAGGAGTGCAAGTAGATAGAAACCTAAACTGGGCAAAAAAAGTTAACCTATATACCAAAAAAATTGACAGGAATAATATATACACTAAGAACGACATCAACGGAAATTCACATCATAAAAAATGTGCGCTATTGACTGAAACAAAATATTTGGTTGGAAAGTTTAATATACTATTCAAACAAATTATTTAGTTCAGTATGGTCTTAAAACAATAATATAGTTCAACTTTGTAAAAATGTTAGATTGGTTCAATTACTTTCAAATTGTTGAGACAACATCGGTACCTTGTTAACTCAAACAAATTTGCAAAGATTGCAAGCTCTTTACTGTAAGAAATTAACAAATGAATGTATTTCTGCTAATAATTAACGGGAATTTTTCCCAAGAAAAATATATACCTATATACTCTCGTTTACCGGACGAACGCTCTATAAATTAAGATAGAGAAGAGCATATAGATTCTAGCGATAAATCGACGATATTTACGAAGGACGTCGATCTGCCAAGATCTTGGACATACCTGAAAATTTACGAATTTCTGTTTCTGGACCAAAAAAGCTAATGTTAAGACTGGCATCGGCCTGTCGACATAGCAGTAATAATTATATCCATCAACTGCCAACATTACTCGAAATTTAGGTATTCTCGTAACAAACAAACCCTCAAACTAAAAAAATCTCGTTTATTTTAGAGATATTGCGAAAATTAAGAAAATAATTAGTATAAAAAGCGATCAGATTATTTTGTTACTTCTAGTTTATTAATTTAACAAAGCCATTAATTTCACTTAAACAATAAGTACTCTTCAATTAACAAAGTGAATATTACTATTATATTAATTGTTATGTTGACCAAAAACCTTTTTATTTGAGCAAAATATTTTATTTGTTTAATTATATTAAAGATATTGTTAAAACAAACAAATTTTATTAACAAAAGTACTTGCTTCGCCCAACAATATATTTGTTTGCCCATATTTAAACAAAGATTTTAGTCAATACAACTAAAATTTGTTTGAGTCAACCGAATGGGTTTTTCACTGTAATGAAACGCATTCAAAAACAACGTGGTAAGGCTCTCTCGTCCTCCTCGTTGCATAGTCTACATGTGGGTTCATCTTTAAAGACCCATATACTATGTAGGTACTTCCTTAAACAGCCGTGTCGCGAGATAGTTGCCTTATCATCCGAACCTGGTGTTTTTCTACGATCCACTCAGCCACTGCACCAGGTACCGCAGCTTTAGTTATACCCAGACCCGGTTTTGGTTCAGAGAATGTTATTTCAGAGTCCTTTCTTGCAAACGTGTTTGTAAGTTCGTTGCCTGCTATGTTGCACCTGGCATCCACACCAAAGTGACTTTGTTGTATGTGGCCACGATTTTTAGGGTTTCGAAACAATTCGCACACAACAAGCTAATTTCGCGGATATCTGATAAGAGAGTTGTGTTTTTACAACGCCCTACGCTACGGGCACATGCTTCTATTGCTATTATTTCCGTTTATTGTAAGGTGGTATATTGCCCCAATACCATATATTCTCTATGATTTAGGATTTCTCCATTTATACAGGTCCAGCACCTGTGGTTCTTTTTGACCCATCTCCGTACCACAGTTTTGGTTTTGGATCCTTGGTTTCTGTTTGGCTTCCACTCATTCCAGTCCCACTTAGACGACTTATACACAAATATATAAAGGTGCTGTGATAAAGTGGTTGCTTCCAAAGCAAAGTTGTTCCATTCTTCTTTTCCCAATACTCTCTGTTCAAAGGCAAGCATAATAACAACTGATAGCTGACCGATTTATTATATTTTTGCTATTAGTTAAAGTAGGAATATTTCAATTGTTATGGAATCCATATAGTACTTAGAATAGGTAGCCTGGTGTAGTACGTTTAGGTGGAGTACGGAGTTTAGAATAAATAGTAATTATTTATCTTTTCATAAATAAAATGACAAAGTCATGAAAATTTACAATAAAAGTTCCTATAGAGTTTAGATACCATAATATATGAACTAAGATAATTTCTAATTTAAAAATGTTTATACCATATTGAATGAATTTTTCATTTAATAATGATTCTCTTTCTTATTATCTACATTAATTTTCTACATGTTATCATTACTTACCTTCCATTTTTCATACTTTCGTGTTTGGCATTTTGAAATAAATGAGGATATTATGATTATTATTATTATTATAGTGAAAAAGTTGTTACTTGGTTTACGTAGATGCGGCAACGTTATATTGGTGAAACAATTTTAGAATCTTTGAACAAGTTGGAGATAAAAAATTTGAATCAATTCTGATGTTTGGTTCCCCATATATTACTAGCATGCCGTCTACTTTGGGATAGCCGGTATATACAGGGTGATTCTTAATATATGCGACAAACTTTAAGCGCTGATTCCTGGGGTTATTTTGATCATAACAGTTCATAAGAACATATGTCCAAAATCGTTTAGTTCTAAAGTTGTACAATGTTTAATAGTAGTTAACATAAATAATGTTTTTATTATAAATTAACAAAATAATTAGTAAAACAAAATTAACTTATACTAATTGTTAAAAATGACCGCTCCCAACTGCAATACAAGCTTCTATCCTCCGTCGTATTGACTGGCGAGTCTGTTCTAAAATATTCGACTTGTTTGAAAAGCTGCGATAATACGATTTCTCAGTTCATCGGCACTTTCAATGGGAGTCGTATAAACTAATGAATTAAGGTGACCCCAGAGAAAAAAGTCCAAAGAATTTAAGTCTGGAGACCGAGGAGGCCACGGTTGTGAACCTCCCTGTCCTATACACCGATCTGGATACGTATTGTCCAAAAACTCGCGAGCACCTAAACTAAAATGCGCTGGAGCACAGTCATGCATAAAATACATTTGTAATCTTAATTGCAACGGAACTTCTTCCAGCAGTAGGGGCAGCTCCTCTTCAAGAAAACTGCGGTATACTTCGCCATTTAATCGCATCGGTAAAAAAAGTGGACCTATCAAGTGATCTCCAACAATTCCGGCCCACACATTGACAGAGAATTGATGTTGATGACGGGCATTCACTAGTTCATCCGGATTTTTTTCGGCCCATATGTGATTATTATGAAAATTAAAAATCGCGTTTCTAGAGAAAGTAGCCTCGTCGGTGAAGAGTATTTGAGCCAAATAGTCAGGATTTTGTGCGATTTTGTGTTGCATCCATTGACAAAAAGTCACTCTTTGCGGAAAATCTGCCGGCCTGCACCGGTTGAATGTGGTATGGATACAACAGTTGATCTTTCAATATTCTCCTAACTGTGGCCTGACTAATGTTTAAAGCAAACGCAATTTTTCTGGTGCTTGTAGTAGGATGTTCCTCAATTTCATTTAGTACCATTTCTTGAACTTGTGGAGTTCTCACTGTAGATGGGTGTCCGTTATCAGTCGTCCGTTTTTTAAAATTTCCCGTTTCACTAAGACGTTGATGAAGATGGGCAAATACGGTTCGAGTATCGTTCTTCATAAAGACATCTAGCAGCAGGCGAATTTCCATTGGCAAGACCGTAAACGAAATGCATATCACACATCTCAGCATTCGTGTAATTCATTTTAAAAAACAGAAACTGGCAATAAACTGAATCAATACTCTGACAACTATTGACAAATATTGAGATGACAAATAAACAATTCTCTCTCAGCACAATAGTTTTTGAAGAACCAACTGTGATATTATATCGTGTTAGTCATAGTTCATAATTTATTATTAAACATTCAATAACTTTAAAACCAAACCGTTTTGGACATATGAGTATACATATGAACTTTTATGATCAAAATAACCTCAGGAATCAGCTCTTAAAGTTTGTCGCATAGATTGAGAATTACCCTGTATATATTACTTTCCCTTGGGAATAATTGGCAGCAACCTTTTCAGTGAAATACTTCGGTTTAGTTCTTCAAGAAGTTAGATAATGTTTTAGTAGTGTTTCTATTGAAACTTCTTTTTCATTTTACACCGACTTTATACAATCATATTTTTACTTTAGTTGAGGGAAAATTTTTATTTAAATAAAATGTGAAAATTATTGTTTTCAATAACGCAAGTTTTGTAACTACTACTGCATCTATAACAATACTTATATCTCGCATGTGTTATAAGCGAATTTTAGTTTACTTCCCACAGATATCAAGGTATTCTTTTTTTATTTCAAAAAAAAAAAAAAATAGTTGCTTACTATTTGGAAAAAAACTAATTGCTTTATGGTCTCGTTAAGTGACGCTTTTGGGAAAACCTCTGAAGGAAAGACAAGTTTATTGGTGTCTTTACCTTCTTTTACGCCTTCGACGGAGCTAAGAATGTGAGTCACTACAATGAAGAATTTTTACCTGAACAATATGCAAAATAACGTATACTTTACCATAACGATACATAAAATGTCTGAAAAGCAAATTTTAATTGTTAAATTACAGCAAAGAACAGCTATATTTTTTTTATAAATATAATTAGGTACTAACGTCAGTAAATTAAATTGTCAAATATCTTAAACAGAATAATAGAAACGTAGCCCTCAGTCGAAATTTTCGTGGTTGTCTGAATAAATTCATTTTGCAATATTAACGTTCGTTTTAATTTGCCCTCTTCGCACTGGTTACCATTCATTAGTTTATACGCATCAATACCCCCAACAGAGAGAAGTGGAATTTTCGCTTTCGTAACAATTTTCACGCCGTCTGATCACTCTCAACGATGATTAATAATTTACGAAGGCCTATTGCTGTAAATTGGCACCTTTCTCATTAGAAATTTGTATTTAATTGGTTTGAATTCCCAAAAGAATAAGTCAACGATCATATAAAAGTATTGCAACGAAAACATAAGAAGTACCATCAAATATAACAATGTAAAAGTATTGATTTTTTTTGGTTAAAGCATATATTGTAATTAGTAATACTATATTTAAACGTTATGTATGAAAAGGAAATAAACATAGAATCATTTTCTTAGAAACTTTATCAGACGCAATTTATTCTATGTTTGATGTATGCAACTACAAATTTATCATAATATATTTACTATCATAGACGACATTAGCGACTCATTGTCATCAATCAAAAAGATAAGACTCTCAGAACAAAACGTGTAAAAGGTAAAGCTTGTATAGTACGTGCCAATTAACAATAATACTACGAAGCATCAAAAATCCATTACTAACAATTAGCTCTTTCAATTACAAAAAAAATTTGCATACATAAAAACGTACTAAGTTGTCTTTTCCACAGTCCATTTCCTTACAGCGTTTCGTTTCCAAATTGGCGGTTTTCGTACAGCGCAGTTTCAGATATGTTACATGTAAAGCAGATATACAATTCACTCGCGCTGATATTTTAGGGAGACGCACATTTTGTATGTCATTTGGCTGGCTTCAAATAAATCTACTAACCGAATTATTTGTTCGATTGAATACAGGAATATTTTGAATATTTTTAATATTATCAAATCAAGTAATAATTTAGTAACTGTAACCAAATGCATGAAAACTGGTTGAAAACAACAATATCGTTTTTCCCGTGTACAATAGTTTTAAAACCTTCTAACACTATATACTGCTGTAAAGTTACTTGGCTTATAAGTAAATCAGCATTAACTGAAAAGATGCCAATTATCTCTGAAATTTCTTTAACCACGCACGAAAAATGTTCACTTTTATTCTTAGTTGTCTGTGTATCTGAGACTTACGCACGTGGGAACATGAGTGAAACCAAAATGCTTCCGCGTAAAAGAGCACTCCGCTTGAATACAGGTGCTTGCATTTTCCGTTAAAAGGCAAAAGTTTTAAACCAATGGGTACATGCGTGTCCTCGTAAATAAACCAAAACGTCCGGCTTTTTTTATTTAACATACTGTTTATAATTCAATAATACTTAAAGGAAATAGTCTTCCGTCAAAACAGCACGCTACTTTCAATTAAAATAAACAGTTTTCTGAGAAAAGATATTCTTTTCGTTGAACATGATAAAAACCAAAAGTTATAAAACTTTTCATTTAATACAATCTCTTTTCTCAGTGTACGTACCTTTCTAATTTGCACATTAATCGCCCTTCTTTTTAACTTAACATACGCCAGTAAAAGTTCTTTTGAAACTATTAACCCACTAGTATGTTATACCTCATAAAACATACTCGATCAAGTGTGTCTATGGCTTAATGTAACATTAAATTGAGAAAAACAATATTACACAATCAGAACGCCAAACGGATAATAACATCATTATGTTATTAGGTACTTGTAAATGTTATGTACTTTTCTTACTACTTCCTGATTATATTTTTATTATTTGTTAAATAAAGAGTTCGGTTTCAAAAATAAAGAGGATCAATAATCAGTTTTGATCTGGCCAACACTAAACTTTGGTTGGCAGACTCTAGACATTTGTGTATGTTATTATAAGAAATTAAATTTGCAAAACTTAAATATTAACTGCGAGATGGTGTTTCTTGTTGTAAGATCAATAAATTTTCTATACTACTACCATTAACTTGGTGATCAACACAGTCGAATGCCCGCGTCGAATGACAAAAGATACCAGAAGGACATTGACCAGAATCCAAACAATCTATGATTTGATTTATAAATGAATAAACGGCCGTAATTGTCGAGTGATTCCACCTGAAGCTATGCTGCCTATCCAAAATTATGTTATTTCTATTGAGATGACTCAGCAATCTATCAAGCATGGTATACTCAATTAATTTAGAAAAGCAGGAACTAAGAGCTATTGGTCGATAAATCGCAATGTCATGTGTAGACTTTTCTTTTGTGTACTGAAATGATCACCGACATTCTCAAGGCCTCAGGAAAGACCCTACAAACAAACGAAGAATTAAGCAGTTGTCTCATTGGTTGGGTCAAAGCAGGAGCAACAACACGAAGCAACTGGACAGTACACCATCCGGACCAGCACTATGTGTATTCTTTAATTGGAGAACAATTTTAAAAGTTTCAGCTTCAGAAAATTAAAACCAGTTAAATTCTTCTGCAATGGACTCAGGACACTTTAGTAAGGAATTATTCAGACGCAATGCAATGTTTGGGCAGACGTTTCGACGTTTATTGGTAAGTTCTGAAAGAACCGACCAGGCTTCACGACCCGGAGCGATTGCGCTCGATATTCTGTTCGCGAAGTACTGCCGTTTACATTTACGAATTAGTTTGATGTGCTCACGATGAGCATCAGTGTAAGGTTTTTGGAAACATGGGTACGGTAACTTTACGGTTAATATAAATCTCGGTTCCTAAGACTCGATGCTTTCATCCAGGCTGTACGAGACCGAACATTCCCAAGACTTGCAATCCATTTTTCCGGGAAAATATGTATTAAAATAGTGTAAAAAAGTATTGTAGAAATAGTTTAAAGCGTCATTAAAACAAGGAAGACGGTCAAAGTCAGGCCATTGTTCCTCATCCAAAGCGCACCGACATTGCAAGATAGAGTTCTGGCTAAACATATGTGCATATTTCTTTTGGACGGAACTCGACAAACAAGTGTGAAGCACTATGTAGGAGTGGTCAAATGTAAGGCAATGTTTTCTAAAACAGCTGTACCATGCGTTGGCATAGTAACTGCCGGAGATAAATTAAAATTAGATAGTAAGTCAAGAAGTGATGCACATTTCGGATGATCAGATTGTTCAAAATGAACATTGAAATAACATAAAAACCAATTAGGGGAAGGTGGGGCCAGATGGGAACACTAAGCTCTAGAACACTGCATCAGGATTGCAAATTGATATGCAAGGTTCTAAGTAGGCTTGTTGTAATCTTTAAACATTTACCTGCTGCTGGATGCATTTACAATTTTTCGATAGGTATGGGGATATATATAGGGTATAGGGATGTGAGAAAATTATGAAAAGAAATATGTAAATACACCAGGTGAGTTAAGAATGAGTTGTAACATAAATTTGGGTATGTATATGTAAAAAACAGATTTTATTTTTAAAAAAATGCAGGAACAAAGCTAAAACTCTTTAAAGCGGAACTACTTAAAATAAAAAAAATACAATAACGATAAGAATATTAAACTTAATCTTCACAATTGAGACAATAGAAGACGAATTCATTCACATTATTCGCACACCCTCCATGTACCCAACCTCGCCATCCATGGCATTGTATCCATACTTCCCCTTTGGTATTTTCACCGTACTTTCGGAGGCAATACAGACATAGGGCGTCATCTTCCTCAACAGAAGAACTTGATTATTTCCTTGACGTTTTCTAAATATCTGTCCTTACAAAATTCGGCTTTTTGTTTTTTTTATGTTTATTCTTTGTCATATTTTTTTTCCCTTTAACTTGCCCTCAGCACTTCTAGTTGCCTTAGGGATTCTCCAGACTTCTATTTTCTTGTAGCAGATTTTTATATGTAGTGCTTGTAAGGATTGTTGTCTTTCCTTTGTTACGCTTTGATTGAATCTGTACTTTATTCCTAAAATGGGAAATAGACATTATATCTTGGAGAGAGCATACAGTAGCTCCCTATTCTGCCTAAGTTAAGGCGCTTTGTTTTTGGTGCAATTGATACACCGGTCTCAGCACAAATCCAAATTTTGTCTGCGGTAATTTATGCTTATCCAAAGCTTTACCAAGCAAATCAAAAACTTGTTTCGCTGCTATTCTGTTAAGGCCCACTGCTGTTGCAGCTCTTGTTCTTTCGGGTTTTCTAATTGATAAGTCCGGATCACATCTCACAAATCCTATCAGCCAATCTTTTCCTGCGATCGATAAGCAAGGTTTCTCAAATCTTGAATTGTTAATCCTGAGAATAATATGTAACTAGCTGTGTCTCGTTTTCTAGGGAAAAAAAGTGTTTTTAGCCTAATGATTTTCTAGGTTGGAGAGGTCCAGCAAGCTGACGCGCTTCTTCCACTTTTCTGTCTAGAGTTGTTTGTGGTACCTCATAGTCATTCTTTTCTCTTCTGTACCCATGACAACCCTGTTGCAAGCAATGAAACGATTTAATTCTATATTTAAATATCCAACTGTATCCAGGCATAACGGACCATATTGAAAAGTAAGATAGTGATGTCCCTATGTTGCCCCATACCAATAGCCCCATCTTGCCTCTTTGGGCCATTTTCTGGTTATGTTATCATAACATATTAAATATTTGAAATAAATAAATAACGCACTATAAAAAACATGCAAATACATGCCAATTAATAAGCACAAAAAAGTGTAGTTGTAAATAATTTACTTATAGATAGATAGATAAATAGATAGATTCTTTATTGTCTCAAGCTTAAAAGTAACTGGACAGTGTCATAATGCATAATAAAAAAAATATATATAAAAAAGTACATACATTGTACAAATATATAAATAAATAGGTATGTAAAGAGGACAATTTCTCATATGTACTAATGAGACTGCGCAAGATGTGCCACAAATTCATCCACGGAATAAAATGCATTGGATGCAAGTATGTTTTATTATCCACTTGAATATATTCCTATTAGAGTTTTTCATATGTTGGGGTAACATATTAAAAAAGTTTAATACCTACACACAATGGAAATTGCTTAGAAATATTCAATTTGTTTAAATTTAATCTAAAATCACCTCTATCTCTGGTAATAATATATAAAGAAGAAGGTCTAGGATATAAATGCGAGGGACTGGAATTATTTTATATTTAATAAAATAAGGACGGCATGACTCATAAGTACCGATCTTAGATATACATCTAATAACCCGCTTCTGCGTTAGAAACACCTCTGAAGAATATTTAGATAAATCCCACAAAGTTATACCACACCAAATTCTAAAATGGACCTTGCTATAATAAAAGGACAAAAGAGTATCAATTGCTATTGTTCCTCTCAGTGACCGAATTTGAAAGCAAGCCCTACTAATCCTGGAGACGACTCCGCCATAGTGCGCACCCCAGTCCAAAGTTTCGTCTAATTCGACGCTGAGAAATTTTACACTCTTCACAGATTGAAGAGAGGCACCATGCAAGGAAACGTTAATGTCAAAATTGTGATTCGATTGCTTGGAGTGGAAAAACATATAGTTACTTTTAGGTAGGTTCATATGCAACTTATTCGCAGAGAACCATCCCTCCAGCTGAACCAATAGAGCAGCCGCTCGATCACCAACATGCAATGGATCAGTGCCCGTAACAAGTGCAGTTGTATCGTCAGCATATAAAAATAATGAAAACCTGATAAAATAATAATGCCATTAATAAAATAATAAATAAAATTGGGCCTAAACCAGATCCCTGGGGAATACCAACAGTAACAGGTAAATGTAAAGATGAAAATTGTTTAACATGATTATTAGACGATGTAAATGAAATTTTAACAAATTGACGTCTACCAGAAAGATAGGAGACAAACCAACTCGCCACAACGTTACGAATGCCATAATACTCGAGTTTTTCAAGTAAAACAACATGATTCACACAGTCGAAAGCTCGACTCAAATCGCAAAAAGCTATACTTCCGATACTGGCCGTTGAGCTCACCATCAAAACAATAACGAAATTCTGGAAATTGCAAAGTTCACGCACAACGCACAAACAGCAATAACTTTGTTATTGCGACTAGTAAAGTTTCCTACATTACAACAAACATAAAAGACTACTTGTCGATATTAGGTATGCTATTATTTGACAGATGCTTACTGCCGTTTTGTAGATAAGACGATGTCCCCATCATGCCTCGTCGCCCCATCTTGCCCACCCTTCTCTATTACAAGATCATCACACTAGAAACAAAAACGATTACTATTATCCTAAAACTGGACTTCAACCCAAACTAATCTAAATTATATGTGCTTAAAACCTTTCAATATTTTGCGAAGTGGGCAAAAATAATCAATAATCAGAAATTATTTAGTTTCTTGTGTACTCTGGAACCCCATAAAGTGTAAGACTTTCTTAATTGGCAAGTAAATTCCATTTGATAATTGGTTATGACCTCTTGTACTGGTATTGTTTTTTTTTCAAACCAAGCTGCAATAAATATTATTACTAGTACTATTATTTTTTATTCGAATTAGTATAATCTAATCATTGTGAGGAAAACTGAATGCTTCTATGCCGAATATTTCTTGACGGCCATTTGTCAGTAGCAATGATAGTAAAAGCAATCGACGAATTTTCACTTTAGATCGATAACTTTCATGATGTTATGGCTGTACGTCGAAACATATACTGAGCTATTTACTAAAAAAAAGAAACTCTAAAACAAAGCAAAATTGATGGATTTTTCAATACAGATATTCTAAAAATAGGGTACAATATTCTTCAAACGACTAAGAAAACGTTTCTATTTAATTAGTTGACTTTTAAAATTCGTTTTCTCAATGTGAATAAAATTAAAATTTTAAATTATAAGATCTAATTTGAAATAGAAAAAAGAGAGCATGACTTTAAAACCAATATATTAGCATTTGCACGTATAAACATCACAGAACTCTAGTCATTACCGTGAAATATGAAATATGATCGCCGATAACAAAATAATAAAACATAATTGGGCGTGACTTAATCCGCGTTAAAAGTCCTTGCGCTATTTATTATCTAATAAAAATTCTGTAATGCAAAAAAAATCGAACCGAAAGAATTTCTTAATAGTCGCTTATACTTGCATTTCTCCGTAGTAGGAAAGAAGTTCACCTGTCCATTATATAACTAAAAAAGAAATTGACTGATGAAATAAAAGCACGTACTAATGTCAGAAATTGTTATCATTGCTCTTATGCGGCGACGCTAATTCCATTACAATACTCAGGTGTATTTAGAACAGATTTCGGTCGCATTTTATTCTGCTCTCCTTTTTTCCGATTTTGCCAATTGTTTCATTGATGCTTTTGACATGTGTACAGGAATCTCACCCCTCCACCGGCGTTGTTGTTTATATAATCTGCAGATTGCTGATCATCACCAAGTTATATCAGTCGCGTTTGCAATCAGCAGTCGCTTTGAATTGTTTTAGAAAGCTCGTGTCCGTATTTTTTTCGGTTATCGACAAAATCGAGTTACCTGCTGTTAGTGTTCGTGCCCTTTTTTTTTTTGCAAAAGCGGCAATTGTTTTTGGGCGGACTTACCCTGCTCTCAGCCAAAGAGTTACCCCATTTCTATCTGTCGCTTCGTACTTCGATTACTAAAACAGGTAAGCAGTTCTTTTCAATTTTGTTTTTATTAGGCGCTTATGCAAAACTCATGTATTTAGTAGCAGTAAAAGTAAATGATTCCAATGTTTTCGTTATCAAAAGCCAATTTTATTTCGCGCGCAAATAGAGATAAACTTTCAAATCGTACTACTGCTATAGTTTGCAAGGCATCAGATGTTCGAAAGTGCATCAGTGTCAATTCCAAATTGTAGTTTGAAGTGTGAAAGGTCACACGTCAGATTCGTTGCGAATGATTATCGGGCATCCATCTGTTTTGGTTGCCGTAGATAAATAAAGTAATTAATAATTGTAAGCAATTTGTACTGGAACTAATTTATTGATTTTATTATGTGGTCGTAACTTATATACATCTTCATAAATCTTCTGATGGAGTAATAATTTGAATATAACGAATATATAGGTTGTTTCAGACCACTGGTTCACTACCTCTATTTTATAATCTATTTCAGATTGACATGACAAAAAAATAGTAGTGCCCATATTACATCGAAAGTCAATAGAGAGTTTTTTATTTTAAAAGAAATTATGTGTTTATTATGCCTTAATGATTTGTAAGGATTATTTTAATATAAATTCTATTAAAGTGGTATATTTCTAAATATTCAACAATTTTTGAGATATTGGCAATTTTGACATTTACATCATGTTGGAGATAAGCCATTGGAGAGAATAATGTCAAATTAATACGGTATAAGAAATAAGATCGTGCTCTTATTTGATGGTTCATTTGGATTTGGAAACCTTTAAACTTTGATAAACATTTTGTTATGTATGTATATTTATAATTTGTTATAATGTTGTTGCGTTTGATGTAGGAATAAAGTCTTTGTCAATAGCTAGTAGTTTTCAAGATATTAATCACTATTTATTCAGGTTTCAGTACATTTCTTAGGTACAGTGGGCTTGTTGATTGTTTTAAGTTGTCAAAATCATAGCCATTTTGTACCTATACAGGAGTATGAAACTTATGTTTGTGGTTTCATTCTAATTTTCATCATTACTTCTATTTGGTTATTATTTATTTTATTATTAGGTTAGATACCATCGTTGCAATAGTATGATTTATTTTATACTTAATATGGGGCTCTGAAATAGAGAAATATTTAGCATGTGCAGATCTTTTTCTCGCGATCTATTTGTACCTGGATTAATGTAAAAAAAATAACAAAATTTTACTTGAACAATTATTTAAAAATATTTTTTTTTATTTTCAAAAGCATTTCATTATACTGCTATTGATAATCAATAGCAACTTTCTTATTTTAAATGAAATGATATATTTCTCCTCAAATTACAAGTACAGCCCCATCGGTAAGTTTAATTGTTTTCGAGATATTTTCAATTTAATCTAAACTTTGGCATTTGCACGTTTTTTCGATAATATTCTGTGTTTTACAAACTATTACTATTTTTTGTCTCATTAGTCTGGCTGAAATAGGTTCCGAAATAAAGATAATAAATGAGTACTCTGAAACACGCTATATATAATAAATTAGTGACTTCCTTAATAAAACATCTATAAATATGATCTTGATTGTTATAGTAAATAATGAATGAACTAACTATTTATTTCTAAGCAATTGCATTAACGATAACTTTATCTACCTAGTTATCGTCATTATGAGGTTTTCATCTCATATCATAGAAAAGATTGGTTCATCTACACACATAAGAAGAAATGTTCAATTTAAAGAAATTTTACTTAAGTTAAGAATATCATATATACGCAAATAAATATATTCTTGGAACAAAAATAATGTTTATTTAATTTTTAAGAAAAAATATCTTAATCCAAGAAAATCGTTCATTGAATTAAATAAAACTTACTAACAGTTGAAACATTGCAGTCTCAGCCTAGGTACGTAGATATCTTAGTACAAGAATTTTTTTTTTTTTGAATGAAGCTTTATTTTCTTGCAAAGAAATTTGAATTTTACTCTAAAGAAGAAATACACTTTTAATTCAAGAGATTACCTTTGGTGGGAAAGAAGACTTTTACTTGAACTAATATTTGTTATTTTGAAAGAAGATTGTAGTTTTATTTACAACAATACTACTATTTTATAAAATGTATTTTTTTATATGTATATAAAGCTGCCACTAACATCAAACTGGGTACTAGATATATATCTCTATCTAGTATTCTATTTTATATTAATGGTAAATCTTTTATATACAAAAAAAAAATTAGAAAATATAGCAGTTTTGAAAATAAAACCACAATCTTCCTTCAAAATATATTTAGTTCAAGTAAAAGTTTCTTTTCACATTGTTTTTACATTTCTTTTGTTGCCATAATAATAATGTTACTACTATTATAACATCATTTATATTAAAAAAAAGCTATTCGGAACATAAATTTATTTTTTATTTATAATTTTGGCGTTATAGGAAAAAAACGTATTACAGCACTATAGCACATACCTTATAAAGAAACTATACATTTTCTAATTTTCCGCAATGTGCAGTCGAATTTTCTGGATCCTTTAATTAGACTTTAATCTTCAGCTGTTCTTCCGAATATCGGCAGTCACTTGTTGCTCCTTTATTAATATTTCAAAATCTTCGGGTGTCTAAAGAGATAGATTATTTTACAATGAATACATATACTTCACAATAAATAGTAGATAAGAAGATAGGTATAATAGTTGGTACATTTTTACTTGTTAGTGCAACTAAGCATTCGAATGCAGGGCCATGCTGTTTTTATTTTTATTTTATTAAATTAGCAAACGTTCTATACTCTTCTAATGATTACCTTTTAAAGGTTTGTTGTAGACCAAGAAAGTTTAAGATTACTTAAACCAGAGAAATTAGGAAATTAGACAGGATATATTGATTTACAAAAGAAAAACATATCTTCGCATTGATAAAAATGCTGTTTATAGCTTCCAAAGCTGGTGTTTCCAATGCTTTTTTTCGACATTTTGCAGCCCCGTTGGAAGCAATAAATGCAGAGGAACTAAGAATTGGTAGGCAAATTTTGAATCTGTTATTAAATATACGTTAAGTAATTCTATAAATTAGCAAAACATAATTACCTTTAATAACCCATAATTATAAAAAACTTCCATTATCAAAAAGCTTAAGTACAGTTCTGCAATTTAAAAATAAAGCAGTTAAACCTTGAATTACTTACCGACTTCCTATTATTATATATACAATTTAACGTATTTAGCACCACCGCAACTCACATTTCTATCTTTGTTGCATGCACACAGCTACTGCATTATTGGTAATCGTTCGAGTGTCACGTAGCCAAATTCACCCCACCGCAAAAATGACATAATATATTTTAAAACGAATTTTCACCTTAACATAAGTGCTTATAAGATTTACCTCAAATATTAAAATACTTAATAAAAGAATTTATTTTCTTAATTCAAATATTTGATCCACTCTTTCGTTGCCTCTTTTATTTTTTAGATCGAAAAATTTGTTTCTTGGAGAAAATATATTTTCCTTAAAACAAGCCTTATAACCAAGAATATTATCGATTACAACCAAGTAAAATATTTGTTTCTATACAAAAATAATTTCTTATTTTAAATACACAATAAATTTGAAAAAAGTAAAACTTTAAAGAAATATATTTACTTAACTGAAGAAATCTTTTTTACGTGTGTATGTTGTAATAGTAAAAACAATGTTTTTTTTTTTTTTGTAAAATAAATGAGCTTTATGAATAAAATTCAGAAATTACGTAAAAAAAGTTAAGTTTGAAAATATCGGTGAATTTCTTAAATAAATTTAGAAAATAAATTGCTCTTTTTTATCTTTACAAGTGTAGGTATATTCCATAATAATGTAATACGTATTTACATTAAATTTATAAACAAATAATTTGGAATTTCCTTCAAGCAGAAATAATGGACCTCACAAGTAACCTTCCCATACTTTTTTGTCCTCAAGTAATTAAATTAATTAAGTTGTGTCGGACACATTTCAGAGTTAGATAATAAAACTAAAAGTATGCTGTTTATGATTTGTTATTTGTCTCTTATGCTGTATATTTGTATTGCTGTAGCTATTGGTATTTTCTGCAAGTTACCCTTTTTTTTAAAGGTAAATTAACTGACATAACCATATATGCGTATATTGTTTACTCAAATTATGTTAATGTTTCTATCATTTACATATTCTATTAATATTATTTAAACGTGAACACATTTTATAGAGTTTTAATTGCAGTTATGGATTCTGTAATAGTACCTAGACACAGAAAATTATCTCTTTATGGCAAACAATTATATTTATTTGAAAATATTGACTTGAATTAAGTAAAATTTTCGTTGAAGTACAAGCAGTTTAAGCAATACAGATATTACAACTAACTTTTATATTGAATATTTACATTTAAGCATTTGAATGTTTTACAAAAATAACTAAAGATTATTTCAACATATTCATTTGCCGAATTAAAACTATGAAGCAACAACTACCACATAAAAGGCAGATAAATACCTATAATGTAAACCCAACCATTTCTTCTTTACTTTCCACTACGTACTGAAAGTGTTCGCTATTATTTCAACGAAACTAGCTATTATACACCCATAAGCTATTGTCTATCCGACTTAAAAAATTAGCCTGAACCAGAATGATTACCGATTCCCACACATATTCAACACTCGGCCTTCCTATTAATATAGTTTGCCGTCCAGTTTCAACTTTTTTTTCTTCTTCTCTCTTAACCGATTAGTGCAAGACCCGTTAAGCTCTCCGTGTGATCTTTACGTATCCGCTCTGTGTTTAAATATAATTCGTCCGTCGCTTGTTATCTTTCACAGCGTTCTTTTTATTATACACCGGGTCCGTGCATAATTAATAATATTGAACGCGTTCGTTACAACACAAATGATAAGACGTGTGGAAGATCTTATGCTGAGGTTGTAACTGTTACTTGTTACCTATTGCGCTGTAGTAAAGGCAAGTGTAAGGATATACATTTCGTTCTTATAAATAACTTAGTGTAGGGCAGAAGTGATTGATGTTTGATGTTATCAATTTTGTCAATATTCTAGTTATTTCATTGAATCCTCAGAGAAAAAAGGATATTACCTCATATTAGAAAATATAACTAATAGAGGATACTATCTCAGGAACCGTAATATGTTATCTAATATCCAGGATTCATCCGTATTTATTTTGAAGGGATAAATCCTCGATGGATTGTAAAAAGCGGTTTGTTTAACCAAAGTCACTTGGAAAACAATCACGAATCATATACCAAGCTCATTCACTCACTGAATTCATATCAATAATGTTCGTTGTTTTAAACTAAGAACAAGTTCAACAGATAGAAAATGATGGAGAACTATATTTTAATACATTTTGTTTTAATGAAATTAATGTATGATTAATTAAATATGGTAAAAACTACTGTTAAAGATTAATATCTATTCATTCATTCATTCATTAGTGTAGGCACTTAATGTCTGGACACTTGAGCTAGGTGCTCATTGTACCATTCCTATTAAGTTTCTTATTTCCACTCGAGCAGCTTGGTGTTCTCTATAAAGCCCAGTATCTTGCCCAGTGGAAACTTGAGAACCTTCGAGGGCTCCAATAGATCTCTCCCGAAATATTTCTGCCTGAGTACATTCAGTTCCTCACATGTGCAGATTACATGTAAACTCGTTTCCTCCTGTAGTTCGCATCTTCTGCACCACGGTTCGCTTACCCGGCCCTGTGTATAGATGCTTTTTCAGAGGACAGTGTCCAGTTACCAACTCAGTAATGGTTTTAACTTCTTTCTTACTGCGTCTGAGTAGGTTATCAGAGAAACTAACATCCCCCCTCTCCTATCAGCGCTTTGGTATAGAGTTGACCTTCAGTCGACCTCCATTTCTTTGTACTTTCTTTATCTAACCAGGTCCAGATCACCCTTCTTGCGGAATCCTTAGTAATCCCACATACGGGCTCTGGATCCATGAAGTGTCTCTTAGAGCCTTCCTTGGCTAGTTCATCGGATATTACATTGCCCTTTATATCCTCATGTCCCGGCACCCAAATCAGAGACACCGTATAGTCTCGTGCCAGTGCATTGAGGGATTGTTTCCAGTCCCTAACTAATTTTGACCTAGTGATTAATTAATTAATATCTAATTAACTATCTTCACAATTTTAATCTGCTTGTTTATTCTTTTATTTTTTTAAACATATTTTGGTATCTATCATGTAATTTTAATATTTTAAACTTCATTTCACTATTTTCCATTGTTTTACGCCTGAAGATAGCCTTAGGTCGAAACATGTCATGTTAAGTTTATTTGAATTAAATTAAAGATTGACTGGAACGGTAATTTTTATTGTACTGGTTTAATTAATATATATTTCATTAAGTATTGTTGGTTTGATACGTCATCGCTACAATTTTAGTTTTATTTGATTAATTCTTAATAATAATGAAACGTTCCTTATTTCCGCAAATCTTAATTATGTCTGCCCAGAATTTCGACATCCCTCAAGATTTACGCATCAATTAATGAAAGCGATGAACATGCTCTTAAATTTGTAAAAATCACATTTAATTTTTCTGCCAGAACTCCCAACGTCTTTAAAAATAGCGGATAATGCGATAAATATAACAATTTCAATTAATGTTAGAAAAGGAAAGAAACCAATTTCCTTGAAATAATGCATATTTCTAGTTTTGCAGGGATGTACTTCAGACCAATAATTATTATTTCTTCTGTTTGTTATACTCTACTACTCTCACTAATTATCTCGCAATTCATTTCTTTTGATTTCATCTTCCTACTCAAAAACGTTGTTTGTAAATTTTATAGGTCGATGTTTTCAAAGTGCTTAAACTCCCATCAGAAGTAGCAGATATGAATTACGCAGATCTGTTTCGAAATGCCCTAAAATATGGATACCATTATTCTCACTGTCGGAAATATGTAGATTTATTACAGTGTTTTCTTAATAACACTACCAGTTGTTACAAAAAGGGTTTCAACTTTTCTTGGAGTATCTTTCATTGAATTCTCAACAAACTCTTCCCGTAATTCTTTGATATTCTCCATAAATGTAGAATAAATTAAAAAATCCAGATTAGAAAAACTCATTCCATATTTCCACCAAAATGCACAATAATATATGCTTTAATGAGTTCTAAACTATACTAATCACTATAACAACAATGTTACTACATATTACTGACAACAATAATTTATTGTAGTGTCAAAGTCATAGCTCCAAGTAAAATTATTTGTTTATTAGAAAGCTTTAATAAGTGAGTGACTTACAAGAAAACTATTGAACACGAGTGTAGGAAATGTTACAACAAGTATTTAATTCTACACTCAACAGTTTAAAAATATACAATACAGGCTGTCCTATTTAAAAAAAAAAAAAAAATACTTTTACAACCTTCAAAATTCCTGGATATGTCAGTTTTTTTTTTTTTAGATACTCTGTATAATACGACGAGATTTTTTTACCACGTTTTGTTGACCCCACACAATGTTAGTGTTTGGTAATTTTAAAATCTAAGATCTCTGACACTTAAAACAAGTAATCATTTACCCACAACAGTGTAAATGTTAAAATTTTAAGCATATAATTATATTAGAATTAATGACACATGTAATGTTATCAAAAGACTTTAATGTGTATTAAAGTAAATACACCCAAAAACATTGAATATGTACAGGCTGATTCATTAAGGGTGGCAACCATTTCATTGTCGTTCGCAACGCTTAATAAATCAGGGCATGTATTTAGTAATGAAACCCAGGTGACATCTGAAGTAACAAGGCGTAAATAGTATGGATATAAAAAGGTATAGAAAGCTTAATCGTTTCTAAATTGGCAAATTTTGGTCTACATCCTGATTTAATTATTTTATTGCAAGATTATTTAGCGAATCGTCAGTTATATGTTGAATGCAAGGGTGTATCATCCAGTATTTACACAGCTCATAGTGGAGTGCTCCAAGGTTCGAATCTTGGACCAATTTTATTCATCATGTTTTGGATTTGAAAATATCGATGAACTGAGAAATTGTATTATCGCAGCTTCTCAAACAATTCGAAATACCCCTGGTATTTTAGAACGGACTCGCCAGTCAATACGACGGAGGATAGAAGCTTGTATTGCAGTTGGGGGCGGTCATTTTCAACAGTTAGTATAAGTTAATTTTGTTTTAGTAATTATTTTGTTAATAATTTATAATAAAAACATTAATTACGTTAACTTACTATTAAACATTGTACAACTTTAGAACTAAGTGATTTTGGACATATGTTTTTATGAACTCTTATGATCAAAATAACTCCAGGAATCAGCGCTTAAAGTTTGTCGCATATATTGAGGATCAGCCTGTATATACATGCACACACTGTCCAGTCGACTAAATTATTTTATCAATCGAGACAGGATCTTTATCTATTCCATCATCCCCTTTTCCGATTAGCGTCTACCTCTTGTTCACTAAAGAAAGCTTCTTCAGACGCGCTCGCATAAAGCGGACCACACCTGGGACAAAGAGGTGGCGCTCGTCCTGTCTTAAGAACCACATTTCCGAGAACTGGTCACTAATTAGCGGCCGAAGGAGCTAGTCGATATCTGCCACTCTAACGTTAATTTCGATATCTTTCGTGTGTATATTTCGGTCGGATGCATTCAACTTCTTAATAGAAGACGATGGAACTGTTATATTTTTGATTAGATTGGCTCCTCAATGGGTATTTTTACATCGACCGATAAGGGGCGGGTTATTGTATTTCGTAGAACACGGACACACACTTTTTATTTAAAAGTTCAATATACAGTGTGTTTAGTGAGGTATGGGACTGTGTAATATATCGAGAACAAGTGAAACTTTTGAAGTCCGGATTTTTTTTTCTGTTTTTACGATTAAATGCGTCACAACCAGAAGGTATTCTAAAACTTACTTTTTCGTCTTGCATCTTCTCTCATACAACATTATTCCTGACTGTCAATCTGGATTTAGGCGTGGGCATAGTTGTGGTACAGCACTCTTGAGGGTCACGGATGATATTATTCAAGCCAGAGACGATGGCAGATTGACTGCCGCGGTGTTGTTGGATTACAGTAAAGCTTTCGATACGGTTAATCATGAAACTTTAATTGCAATAATGCCTTTTATAGGTTGCAATCGGCCTGCCATTAACATTTTTCGATCCTACTTGTCTGATCGTCGACAATTTGTGCGATTATCTGGGCTGTGTTCTACTCCCCTTCCTGTTTACCAAGGTGTTCCGCAGGGATCCGTGTTGGGCCCATTGTTGTTTTCTTTGTATACATGTCAACTGCCGGCTGTCGTTCGTCACTGTCACGTACAGATGTATGCGGATATTACAGAATTTAATTTAGTTTAGTTAGTATGATTTTTATAGATGTAGGCATTTTGTCTTTATCACCTTGTTTAACTTATTTAGGGGTTCAGTGGTAGAGCAGAGAGCAGTATTCTTTACTGCTTATCTGAACTGCCCCTACGATTTCAATTACGTTCAAATCATAGTATATTGTAATGATGTATAAGATGATTTAATGCCATATTAACCATTATGACCTTGTTTATAATTCCAAAACAGTTTTTGATATTATTGACATCCAAGTCATTTGTTGTGAATGCAACTCGATAATAAAGTTTTTTGTGATTTGAGCCAAGTTTTCGATTGTGTTAATCAAGTTGTTTTATTTGAAAAACTGGAATATTATGGTATTCGTGGTGTCGTGGTGCGTTCGTTTATCTCCTTCTTTTCTCGTAGACGTCAATTTGTTAAAATTTCATTTACACCATCGAACAATCATGTTAAACAATTTTCATCTTTACATTTACCTGTTACAGTTGGTATTCCCCAGAGATCTTTGTCTGTCAAATTTTGTTATTACTTTTATTAATAATGTTGTTGGAATTTAAGAATCCAGAATATACTGAATAGTAGTAGACATTTGATTTAAATGTTGCAAATAAGTGTACTCACCTTGAGCAAGAGTCCTTATGCTCCTTAAATATGTTGTTGATATATTATTGAACAGTAAATTGTGCATGTTATTGATATATACACTGTTTTTATTAATATAAAAACATTAAACACATTAAATGATTAAAATTATACTATAAATTACTACTACTAATAATATACAAGTTATTGATTTAGAAGATGCAACACGTACAGCCATCACGACAGCCTACCTACTACTGGTAAAAAAATATAAATATTACTTATTGTCTAAAAAGAAAGGAAATTACTACATAATGCACATAACGTGTAGTGGTGAAATCGAGGCGTATGTGTAAGCTCTTAGCCATCTAGTAAAAGGGGATTGTATTTTTAAATATTATCAAACATAGAAGGATAGCAATTTATAAAGAAAAGACAGATTAAAGAATAGAATTTATATTTGTTATTAAGAAAAAGCTGAGCAATCCTTTATTATAAATCACAGTACTATATGTTTCCACTCCAAGCCGTCGAATCACAATTTTGACGTTGACGTATCCTTGTATGGTGCTCCTCTTCGATCTGTGGAGGGTGTGAAATTTCTCGGTGTTGAATTAGGCGAAACATCGGACTGTGGTCGTCTTCAGGGCTTGCTCTCAAATTTGGTCACTAAGAGCAACAGTAGCAAGCATTCGCTAATCTCATAAAAATTTGTAGGAATAATAAAGAATTCTACTAGATCTACTTTATTTAAATATTTATCAATCTATATTCTGATTTTATAGTGGTTGCCTAGTGAAGCCGTAGCAGTATTATAAAAGTGGGAATTTAAAGCATTGGATAGCTCTTGCACTGTTCGGTGTGTATCTGGGAGTGGGAGAGAGCGCATTTTGGAGGTATTATTTGCAATAAGTTGCGACATGGTTTTATTTTTATTCTTTGAATTATTAACAAATTTTTCATTATATGGAAATTTTTTATTGTGTATGTATCTCTGATATAAGGTCTCAAAAAAATCTTATAACCGAGATAATACCAACGGTGTGCTCTGAAATGTCGCCACAGTGTATGTGTACGAAAAGTAAGATGGAAATTGTTCTTAATTAAATATTTTGTTCAACAATGACTTACTTTATATTATATGAAACCATTATTTGGATGAGTTAAAAATAGAATTGCATTAATTTTATATTTTTGTTCAAAATATTTATAGCTCATATAAGATAGAAGTAAACACTTCACAGTTAAAGATAGCAAATAAATTTCGACCGCCTTGGATCTCTTAAAAGTCCTTTAATAAAATTTGTTCTTTATTTTTCAATCTCTTACTCCTTCAGTTAAATTCCTTTATTAATATTCGATTGCGTCTATTTATAACTAATATTACTTGCAAATTTGCAGGTAATATCAATAACCTTCTTGAAAGACATACCAAATAAATTAAACTTTCTTTATTACGTTTTACCATTTGAAGCAAACAAAATTATTTTTGTTACAGTAATAATACAGTGTGTATATAAAAAAATTACGAAAATCGTTTGAAAGGATTTTATACTATCAGTTGAATGTTTTAGTAATTTTAAGTAATCAAAACCTATGATCCCATCCTTGAAATTGCAGTTTCCTGCTTCAAGTATTAGTCACACAACAAAGATCAGATTATGTAATTGCCGCATCGTTATTATACAACTCTCCCAGGCACTTATTGTTCGTAAAGGATATCTGAAGGTAGAAGTTATTTTCTTTCAATGTACTTATGTAGTAAAGGAACTTAGACAATCGTAAATCCGCATTAATATAATTATTATATTTCTCTTCTGGCAGTAGTTTACGAAAATCAAATGAAATAAGTATTTGTTAACTCTAAATCAATCATAGTTTTAGGTGAAGATATAAACACACGTGCAATTTTATATGTTGAATGTTTATCGTTGCAAGTGAAAGCGATTTTCCCCCACGTTAGTTAAAAGTAATTAAGTGTAACGGCTTTAAAATAGAATTCTTTGGTTATACGCATAATTTTTTTTTTTTACCTGAGGCGTGAAATATCTCTCACGAGAAAGCGTGTTCTTATGCGACGATATTACAAATGCCAAATCTACAGGATACTTTTTCATGTTTCATTTTCTTAAGATCGTGAAAAATATATTATGTGCACACTATTCTTACGATAGACAGTACGATAAAGTTAAAAATATTTTACCTTCAGGGCAATTAATAAAAGATAGTAGGCTAGATATGGGTGGAGATTAAGGCACAAAAGTGCGGAAGAAATTACATGGAACCAACTACAATAGAGATTTAATGTTCCATTATGAAAGATAAATACAGAAATCGAACATGGGAGCAGATGCTTCTAGATTTTTATTAGAAGACAAGAGATGATCAATATCAGAAAGCGAAAAGACCTGAAGCTGTATGAGTTTTATGTAGAACACCTATCAGGAGCATTATTGTACCGTTAGCCTCACTCATAATGTCAGGTTGATGCCGTATATTGAGTCAGCGATAAAAATTTGCAGTTTTTAGTAAAAAAAAATATTAAATACTTGATAAATTCAATATTTAATCTGGTTAATAATTATTTTTTTTAAAAAAATTATCATTGGTTTATTTTATTATTGTAGAATTTAAAATTTTAAAGATTACATCTAAGTACAGTTTAAAATTTTGTACTTATTAAATACACTGCGTAACACGATTTTCGTACCTGAAAAACTGATTACTATTATGGTTTTCAATTAGTTACAATATAATAAGCAGTGGATGTTTTTTGTTTTTATCACGTCTTGTTTTTGAAGTATATACTGATGGCATTAGCTAGGCTATGTCGATTCTGGCACAAAATCTTGGGATTTTCAATGGGGGTAGAGTTCACATTTTATCCCCTCAATTATAATTGAATACAATATGCATATTTACATGTCACTTCGTGTTCGTAGCGACAGATTGAAATATTCTACCTGATATACACATACCGGGTGGTCCAGCCCTAAGATGCAACGGTCCATAGCGATTTATTCATTGCTTTTTTGAAAAATGTTCAAATAAATGTGGCTCGGATCATATTCTACATATTTTAAAATTAGTTTCAGTAATGGCGGACTTCCGGTTGTACCGGAAGCAGATACTTTATTATTTTAAATGGAACACCCTGTATATTACTGTATTTTTGGATTCCTTATTAATTTTAAATAACAATACGTTAGGCGTACATTGGAGCTAAGTTGTACCATTTCCGAATTACATGACGTTTTTTCGAAAAAAATGACATTTGCAATGTCTGCGGTGTTTACAAATATCTCCGGAAATACGAAAGTTAGAAAGATACGGTTTTCAGTTTTCGCTTAATTATGAAACAGCACACGTCTTTTATTTTAAAATTGTTGCGTTTACATTACAGAATTATTAAATAGGGCTCTGTAATTTTCGAACTCTAAAATCATGGATAACTTGATTTTTTTTTAATGGAATTTTATAGCAATTTTTACATAAATGGATGTAAAATTTGATTTTCTTTCGATTTTATACTAGTGTCATTGTGTCTATCTCCAAAGGTTTTGGAGATATTCGCGATTTTTCAGTTTTTCATGATAGATACGTATTCCGAAGCGCCGGCCACCTTCCCTTCGCATTTCACCAGGCTTGGGACTAATTAACAAACAAAAATAAGTTTTGTCGTTAGTTTTATTTTTTGTCGTTAATTTAATCGAATTATTGATAATTAAATAAAGCAATGTGTATATTTTTTAAGTTTTTTACCAATAATTATTAGTTATCGTACCCAAAAAACAGTACGTGATAGAAAAAAGTACATAGGTGTTCTTATTAAGCGATTTGTATAAATAAATAAACAGGAAAAATTGAAGTGAGTACTTTACTTTTTTTTTTAATTTGTAACGTAGTGATATTAGTTTTAGAATTTCTGATTATTTATATTATTCTTTTATGTTATTTATAAAGGTGTGATAAAATAATATTAAAGAGAACATAATTGCTATTATATTAAAAGTATGTATATTTCCCATTTGATAACGTCTCATATAATGAGCATATTAAATATTTAATTTATCAAGTACTCACTTAATATTTCTTATTTTTAGAAACTGTAAACCAATCAGATGCATTGGTAAAAAAACAAATCAAAGTAAATATTCCACAATAAGTGAAAAGTTTGTTTTATATATCCTAGTATTTATTCTTTAGAAATCATTTGAAACGATTTTTAAACCTTAGAAGAAAAACATAATTATTTTCGAATATCCTAGGCCAGGGGCCGGCAAACTTTTAAGCCGGAAGAGTCAGCCGCAATAAGAATATCGATTTCATGAATTTCAAAGAGCCACAAATTGTTATTTTCGCTTTTACATTTTATTTCAAATTTGAATCATATAAGAAAGGAGTTATTAGATACAATACGGCGTTACTTATTATTATTTTGTATTATTTATATTATTACTACGTTAAAAAATATGGTACTACGGCTAGAAAAAACAAACAATAACTATATTAAGAAAAACAGTGCGAACGAAGACCTTGGCATTTCTCTAGAAAGTTTTGGTAAATCGACATAAAGTGGTAGTTTTAGTTTAAGACTCGACTCTAAATTTTGATTAGTCATTTGGCTTCGGAATTGTTCTTTATTAGTTCATGGATGAGGAAACTTGCTCCCACGAGTATGTTGACCCAAAGATCGTTAGCTCCAAAGCCATTTTTTCTATTTGGTCATAGATTCCGAACCACAATCCCAGGCATCGAAATTAGTGCCTCAGGTTGGCCATTGCTTATAAAGCTGTCCACTTATGTGGGCGATACAAAAGTACATTTCTGCCTTTTGTAGCTCTTCTAAGCTACTGGTTAGGTCATCAAGTATCGAACTCCACAAATCTTTGCTTTTAAATCTAGTAATTGGATTT
The DNA here is from genome assembly GCA_004143645.1 of Protaetia brevitarsis. NCBI lineage: Eukaryota > Metazoa > Arthropoda > Insecta > Coleoptera > Scarabaeidae > Protaetia > Protaetia brevitarsis. Next base: position 603,963 of record RXPK01000314.1, on the reverse strand, counting down.
CAATTGAAACAGCATTGATACCAATGAAGCAAATTTAGTTCTTGCTGTTTGCTTTGAGAGGATTCACAATGAAAGCTGCGGTAGGCTAATTTATTTTGAACTGATCAAATCGTGCAGCAAAGCCATCCTTTATTGTTTTGATCGTTCTTGTGAAGTAACTGGTACCAATAGAAGCACGGTTTCCATCCCGATATTTTTTAAGGTTTGGAAATATATGTACCCATCTCCATATCTTAATCCAAAAGAAGCAATTTATTAAAAAAAAAAACTACTTCTTCCAGTAATGAAAATGCAGTGTTTTCCTTTCCTTGAAGCTTTAGATTTAGTTTGTTGAAATGCATTGTAACGTCAGTCTTTCAATTCAGGATGATCAATGACCTTATTATTATGAACGTGATAATTTTAGGCAGACATGAGGAAAACGCTTTAAAACAATGCTCGTGAAAGCCTCGTACATTATTGTGCATAATTAAGTCCGAGTAAGTGTTTACCATATCATCTAATAATTCTTTAAATTGGCGATGATAGAGAGCCTTAGCTAGAAGGCTGTTCGTAATATTAATAACCAAGTCCAAAACGTCAACTATTTCTTTTGGAAAGGATTGTGTACAAAACGCTTCCTGGTGAATTATGCAATGAAAAGAAAGGATTTCATGGTCAATTTTACTTTTTAAAATTGAAATGAATCCTTTGTTTATCCTAGTCGTGCTTTTTGCTCCATGAGTTGCAATGAAAACATTGCACATGCACATATTTACAAATAGTGCCACTTGCGCTGTCTTTTATGTCACAAGACTCAATCGCAGCAATTGATATTGCCGAACTCAGTTTTTTTATCCTTCAACTGTTGTTGTATCACATCTAAAGCTATTTTAACAGTTCGATCTTGTTCTGTTTTAGCAGATAGTTGAATATCTTTGATTTTTTTTAGAATTTCAGTTTTATAGGCTTTCACGGTCGGTGTCAGAATCCTTACTGGATTTAAAAGTTTTCGGGCTGATATGCCGTGGTCTAATTCTTGTAGATGAAGATGCCAGCCGCAGTGTTTGGCGAGACGTTGAATCTACAAGAATTAGAACTACGGCATATTAAGGCCCGGAAACTTTATATCCAGTAAGGATTCTGACACCTGCCGTGAAAGCCTACATTCATTCAAAACTGAAGTTGTAGAAAAATCAAAGATATTCAACTATCCGCTAAAACAGTACAAATGGTCCACTCATCAGACAACTAGTGAAACTACTAGATCACCGTCCTGAAGATGCCAGCCGCAGAGTTTGGCGAAACGTTAACATCTACAAGAATTCGACCACGGCATATCAGCCCAGAAACTTTTACATCCAGTAAGGAGTAATTTCAGTTTTGTTTTTAACATCACTAAACAGATTCCCAGACGGTTTTATAAAACACTGCTTAATATAATCACCTTCTGTGAATGGTTTTCCTCGTTTAGCTATTTCAAGCGTAAATTTGAAGCTAGCCATATTTACACTGTTCGTGGGTTGTGTCCAATTATGTATCAAGGAAATTGACATCTGAATTATTTAAATTTAAATTTAAAATTGAATAGATTCATTTGTGTTCATTCACCTAGCTTTTAATTTTTTTAGGGGAACTTAAAGAGCCGCAGTTGTCTTCTGAAAGAGCCGCATGCGGCTCGCGAGCCGCGGTTTGCCGACCGCTGTCCTAGGCCATCTGCTTAAAACTTCTCCTATATATTAATTTTATTGGCTAGAATGAGCTTATAGGGAGAAAAGGGGCAATGTCAATCAAATATACAGTTATTAGTGATAAAGTAGGATATAAGCCGTGCCTCCCTGATACATCAGGTACGATAGAGTGGTGCCGGGCTCTGGATATACGGACATTATGAGTGACGCTAATGGTACTTAACGCTTCGTTAGTGTAGCGGAAAGAAAATTACATAGTTAGTTCTGCGGTATGTCATACCCCAAATCAAAATTTACTCAGAATGCAGAAAGGTTGCAATATTAAATGTTTGTTTGGCAAAACATGATTCTCCACCATAACTGAAATAAAAATAATTGCTTCTAATTTTTTTTATTCGAAATATGTAAATATTAATTCAAAAGAGATATAAATTCTGGTCCCAAAAAACATAGGCAAATATGCTGGGTTTGGCATACCCCACCACAATAACAAAGGGTTAAGACTATCTTTACGTCTACCAAACTTCACAACTAGTGTATTGTATTTTTCCACCAAATAATTTCATCAAATTTCTTTAAATTAGAGATCTTTCACTTTATCAAAATCTCGCCTAGAAATCCTATAACCTAAATGACATAATTAACCTCTTCAATTATTGTAAAGTTCAGGAATAGTTCAGACTTCAGGCAAACCTCGACTAGTAGCTACCAGCGTAAGGCCATTGTAACGTTAATCAAATAAATTCTAGAATTTTTATTAAAGCTTTAAATTTGCTAATTTATATAAATCTTTAAAAAAAGTAACTGCTCATTCTAACCAGAGTTGTTGCATAAAATAACAAGTGAATAATTATATCGTCGATGCGTAATTACTTAAATCTCTAAACTCAAAAACAAAAAAGTTTTAAAACAAAACAAAATAATTTTTATTATTTTTTTTAAGTAGTTTTTACCCAACCTTGCTTCCAAATTCATTGCCCATCTACTCACGTAAAATATCTACTTTATTGAAGTACCCGGATTAATTTTGAAGCTGATGTGATGATATGTTATGTAAATACACGTTTGTTTAGTTTATATTTGGTGTAATTAATATTTTTGAAGATCATGCTGATATATCATAAATCCTTGTCATTTTATCCTGAACACCTGTTTCTATTAATGACATATGCTGTAATGACTACGCGATAAAATACACTTAACTAGTAGGTGAGTGTGTCATTGCTTATATGCCATTTTAGCTCTTAGAATAATATAAATAATTGAAGACACGAGTGGATGAAAGCGCTATGTCGCATTTTTTTTAAACACTGTCTTTTTTGTATGAATGAAGGTTATGTACCCATCTTTCACATAGCACCATCGAAAATTCCAGAAATTCAAGAACACTCGAGTTTTGTGAATGTATATGAAGGGGTTATGTGACACTACTTTTGCATAAAAAACTTTAACCTTAATTTATGCCATACATACTTTGATTTTGTAACATAACACCTTCACCCACTCGTGTCTTCAATTATTTATTATTAAATTTATATTAAAGCAAGCTAGATTTAAGAAAAACAAATAATCTTTTGCACTTGTTAGAAAGAACACCCACACACTTTGCCAAAAGCGCCTAATTTTTTCAGATATTGATGTCGGTGCAACACATTTGAATCATATTTTACCCACGCATTATTCTGGAATTTAGAATAGTACTGAGAGCCTTTCACAGCTTAGGTATTTTAATATTTGCCACAATATTTTCTTTGTAGCCAGTGAGAATAGACCATACCAAAAATGGCGACCGACAAAGGAACTATTTCTAATATTGGACGTCATTGATTACCTGATGGGGTACACATTTTCGGGAAAGTATGTTAATAGGTTGCGCAAAACATATTCTTAGCTCGTGAAACGCACAAAGGTATCCCTAACAAATTCCAAGGCTTTTATTGCTGATCTGATAATATATTATTATATTAATGTACTATTAAATACTTTTTTCGCGTAACGTAAGATTTGTTTTATCATTACAATAATTTAAATCTCATTTATAATAATCTACACGATTTTATTTCGTAACTGCGAATAACCAACAAGCGAATAGGTTAAAGATCCGCACAAATTTGATCATTTGTTATTGTTATCGAACTGTTAGATTAATGAGTTATTGTTCCCTGATGATCTGTACATGTGTGTTGATGTATATAGGAGTAATTGAAAATACTAGTAAATTGAAATTTGATACCACTGTTTAAAATATTTTAATGGCGACGTAATGTCTATTTTTAAGGTCCTTGATGTGGCTGAATCAGAAATTATCACTGTTCCTGTACCTTTTTGAACTTCGTTGTGCACATAAAATTAATTTAGCTCATTTTCTTTAATATACTGGATGTCTGATTTAGAATGGAAACTATGTTAAAATATTTATTTATTTAATTTGAAATACGTAATATAATAGTATACTAATCGAGTACGATTTCCTGGGACATTTTCTTCTCGTTGACAATGGAGCTTTGGTTCATTGGACAATGTTTTTGCAGCTTTATACGCTGATTTAAAATCCATTTGAAAGAGTTTAAAATGCCGAACTAGTGAGCAGAAAAAACTAAAAAGGTAGCCCAGTATCTTGCTGAATGAGATTAATTGCAGGTCTTCCAGGGAAGGTTAGCCTTTCTAAAGGTTACATACCTGATTCTTCAGGCAGTGGCAGAACATATGCTCAACTGCCTCCTCGTCTTCTAAACACAGTCGGCATTCATTCCCATCAGAGAGCCCGATCCTGTGTAGGTGTTTTCTGAGGTTACAGTGACCTATAAAGACAGAGACGATCACCTTGGCATTTTATGGTCAAGTTTTAGCAGTTTCTTGGTTCTGGCATAGCTAGGTGTAATACACTCTGTAACGTCTTCTGACAAGTTTCATATAAAAGTCACTGTATTCGACAAGATCGATTTAAAATTAATATCTAAATTTAGCTCTTGAGGTATTCGTATCAACTTCCTTATGTTTTGTGGACGCCATATATGATTTTTTAGCTCAATCAATAGAAGAACTTTTCATTTTCTTTGCAACGATGTACGATAGCGTATGGTAGAATAAAAAATATTGGTATACCTACTTATTTGAAATTATTTTTCAATAGAGGATGCCAACTAATGTGCTAAGGAGACTTTTATGCATATTTTCTTTTTATTTTAAATACAAATTGTAGGTGGCTGACGTGTACTGTGTTCGGTTTCTTCCCAGAAATGACAAAGTTATAAGAATAATTGCTTTTTTTGTTTATGCTTGGGACAAAATAGAAAAAATAATCAAAAAACGACAAAAATAAATAAATAAATAACACTGCGTAGGCTTTCACGGCCGGTGTAACTATAACTAACAGCTTCTTGCGGATTTCGCCGTGTGTCAAAACTTTCGCTCGACGTTTCGCTGTTCATACTGACAGCTTCTTCAGGATAACTGAACTGATTCTCCATGGGCCGATATTCTTCTTATATACGCCCCCGGTGCATCCAACCGTGTAGTTTCCGCTCCATTCTGTCTACGCTAAAGACTGAACCTACGGACATTTTAGTAAGTTTCGACATTATATCGCTATTCACTAACATACCCACGGAGGACGCACTGGCCTTACTCCCAGAACTTGGACTACAAGAAGACATCATTGAATTAGTGAAACTGTGCTTATCCACGACATACTTTTTGTATGAAGGAAAATACTACGAGCAGAAGAACGGAACAGCAATGGGAAGCCCTTTATCACCAGTAATAGCCAACTTGTTTATGGAAGCATTTGAAGAAGAAGCCCCAAGTTCCAGCGATATGAAACCCAAGTGTTGGCTGCGATATGTCGACGATACTTTTGTAATATGGCAACACGGAGAAGAAAAACTACAACAGTTCTTGGAACACATAAACTCACAGCACCCAGCCATCAAGTTTACCATGGAGAAAGAACAAAATGGAAATCTTCCTTTCCTGGATGTTGTGGTTAAGAAAACAAAAGAGGTAATGCTACAGCGCGCAGTATTTAGAAAGAAGACGCACACGGATAGATATCTGCATGCAAGATCTCACCATCATCCGATGCAGAAGAAGACATTAATACAAACATTGCTGTCCAGAGCCGAAACCATCAGTGACGAACAACATCTTACCAGTGAAAAGATACATTTGGAGAAAGCATTAAAGAAGAATGGTTACACTGACATCGACATAAGGAGAACCACTAAGAAGAAGACGACACTGGAGACAACTACAGAACCACGAAGAGGGATGGCGTGTTTACCTTACATAGCAGGAGTCACCGAAAAAGTAGGCCGAATTTTGAAGAAACGTAATGTACAAGCACGCTTCGGGACTACAACGTCGATCCAGCAGTATCTACCGACCGCTAAGGATAAGATACCCAAGGGGCGCACAGAAGGTATCTACAAGATAACATGCCAATGCGGACAGTGCTACGTCGGACAAACAGGAAGAGCCATCGACATAAGAATAAAAGAACACGACGGGGACGCAAGATTAAGAAGGACCGAGCAATCAGCGGTGGCAGAACACATGCACGACACCGGATACAAAATGGATTTCAAGAATGTAAAAGTAATAACTACCACCAAGAACTACGGGAAAAGACTTATCAGGTAAGCCATAGAAATAGAGAAGAATGGTACCACCTTAGCAACACGTGAAGAGCCTACTACGAACCGTCACGGTCAATGGAGCGGAAACTACACGGTTGGATGCACCAGGGGCGTATATAAGAAGAATGTCGGACCATGGAGAATCAGTTCAGTTATCCTGAAGACGCTGTCAGTATGAACAGCGAAACGTCGAGCGAAAGTTTTGACACACGGCGAAACCCGCAAGAAGCTGTTAGTTATAAATAAATAAAATATTTATTGTTTAAGAAATAAATAATCTCGTAAAGACAAACTATACGTAAGGTTCAAGAATTCGCCTACATATCTGAACTTTTCTTAATATCGAATAAATAACTTTTTGTAAACTAGGTTTATTTATCCTAAGAAATTCCCTCAATACGAGGGCTTTCAGTTTAATGAGCATTGCCTGATAGTCGTTCTTGTTTACATCATTTATTTCACCGTATTTAAAGTAGTTTGCAGAGGTTCCACAAGAACTTTAGAAACCGTTCTGTAACGACTATTGTAAGGTTGTCACAATATGATTGGATATTAGTTATAAGTAACCGATAATCTGTAGTGTAAATTTAGAGTATTTCTTTTTGTAATATATTTCTTTGCGGGAAAAAATCTTTTTTCTCAGTATATATTTTATTTATTAAGATAAAACATTATTTACTTATGTTAGTCATCTTCTGTAGAAGCCAATTATTTTCATGGATGTAATAACTTGTTTCCTTTTCTTGATGTAAAAAACGAAGAGCTATCTGTTCCAACGTTTGGCTGAGTTTTTAACAGATAACGTTGAATTAATTCCAACGTGCATGTAAGTTGTTTCTAATATTCCATGTTCGAATTGTAGCATAGTGCGTAACAGACTTTGAAATATTAAAAGAACAACAAACTGATATTCTAATATGAATTAGTACCTTCTATTAGTAATCAGTTAATAGTTTAAGTAGTAGTAAGTAACAAGAAAACGGAACTACGTGTTATCGAGCACCATGTCAGTTTTGCTTACGTTCGACGTGAATCAGAATTGCCGTACTTATTTCCTTACCACTTGAAAATTACTTTATTTATAACTGCAATTTTCCAAATCGTATGAATTTTTCTAAGTAATCTTACGAGGTTAAAGATTTCCTTGTAAGAAATAGAAGTTTTCCCATTAATATTAACGTAAAATACTTGTGCTATGGGAAAACTTCTAACATTCCAACATTTTTCTTAAGTTTGGGTATATTTATATCCATTCAGTGCGGATAATTATAAAAAAAGGGATTTTTATCAAGAGAAATTACTTAAATCTTTTAGTGTGTAGTAAATATGGATCTTCTTCAGTGGCTATTAAAATTCTGGCTATCTACGCAATAATACAATTTTTTTAAGGAAATTCGTTCTAGGTAGGTTATTTAATTCTTGAAAATACATCGTCATCCTTCGCCGTTGAATTTTGATTGCGGATACGACTTTGCAAGAGAATAACACAACATCCTGTCACCTGTATCCATGCTTATTAACCAATTTTGTCTTTGCTAAGATGTGTTGTAAAATTTTAATTTTATTAGGGGTGCATAAAATGAGGCCATGCTACGTAATATACGTCGACTTCTTCATTCTAAATACAACTCTAAAATTGCCAGTTTATTCTGCCGATATTACTTAAATATTTCACTTCCTTTACAGCCACAATCCCGCACATTACCCTTTCACGATGTTTCACGAGAATTTCAAAAGTAAGAGGTAAAATTATGCCGGCAAAATTTCGTAACCGGCATGTATTTTAATTTCACTGATATAATACATAATTATTGTTATTTACTGCACGTTTGAGAAGTTTATTATAATCTAATGCGCTGGAACGAGTAACGAACCATTTTAATGGTGCAACCAAGTAAACAAGCGTGCTTAATGAGATCTAGGAAATACGGATCGGCATTAAACTGTCCACCACCGAAATGAATTTTAAAATTGGCGAAATAGTAAACGTAAATTTAACCCTTCTTTCTTTTCGTAGGTATATATAGGCTGTGCCATTTATCTGGCATCGGTCGATCATGGTTTCACTTACTTTCAATCACTTAATCGAAAAATGTTTTAAGTAGAAGTTACTTGAGATCAAGTGCTGTATGATCCAAAATTATTTTAATCGGTACAGGGTGTTCGATTTTGTCGGTACGTTATGCAATTCTATTTTTTCAAATTGAAAGCATTGTAGGTATATTATTGCATACATATTTGAATTTCTTGATTCAAAACAAATCACAATTATTTAACATACTCTACGACAAAACTTGATATTTTTAGGGATATTCTAACTCCTTTTAAAAAAATATATTGTTTGCACGAATTAAATTTGAGATACAAAATACAAAATTCTATGCGGTTTTGATAATCGAGTGGCAACAACTCTTGGTGTGATTGCATTTTATATGGACGGAATTTGTGCTTTTTTAGTATTCTTCTCAGCAAAGTTACGTTGTTATGTAAGTCGTCTGACATTCTTCTGAAGCTTGTATTTGGATCTTCTATTACCACTTGCAAAACTCGCATTTGATTGTAGTGTTGTAAATATTCGGATAATTTCAATAATAGGAATACCCGAATCGGAATTCTATATTCCATGAAGCATATTCGGTTAATGTTCTATATATTTGGAAGATTTCAATAATCGGAATAAAATTCCGATTCCATATTCCACCAGACATACTCGTATAAGTTGCACGTATTCGGGTGATTTCAATAATCGGAATAATTCACACGGAGCGCGGTGAAATACGGGATCATATTTCGTGTTTATTTATACGTAACTAAATCTCTATTAAACTTATTTACGACAAAAGTTTACCATTTTTTCTGAATAAAAAGTTCTGCAGATATTGTGTGTCCCTGAGTAAATGTGTCTGTGTGATTTAAGTGTGTACAACGTCTATGAACAACAAATATCGCCCGTAAGTACAAAAAACGAATTTGGGGTGATCAAAACCGGAAAGTTGAGAATTTCCAAAATCACACAATTTCTACAGAAACCTAGTACCAGAAGTTTCGGTAGATTCATTCGGTATAAAATCGTTGCACAAATTTTGTGGATTTGGAATCATATCATATCATATCATAACGAATATTTTAATTTCGATGGTCACACACTATTTCATTGCTCCTTCACTTATAAACCTAGATTTTAAGCGTTCGAAAGCTCTTCCGCGACATGGATATTTTTGCTGATATACAGGGTGTATCAAATAAAAAAGTAAATTTTGCTTGGGTGTTAACTACACGACATATAAAGCACAAACCCACCGAAACCGGATTTCATCATTAAAAAAATAAAATTTAGGGCCAAAAATTCTTTAGTCCGGGCCTGATGCAAGGAAACGTCATGTTAAGCACCTGCTAAACGTGGTATTATGTATAAATACATTGCACTCATTTAGTATTATTCTTAATGGTATGCCGTAAGTTCATTTAACGTCAGTGTGCCCTTGTAAAAATAGCTAAACTGAGGCATTTTAAAGTTCTTTTTTTTATAAAATAAGCATTCCTTATTTGTTAAGAGCATTCTACGTAAGTCTACAAAGTATTATTTTTAATATCCTGATAAGACGTTCGAGTTTCACCGGATATGCGATGTCAGTAGTTACAAAAAACGTAAATATTTTTCTTTTGCTTTGGCAAATCGAGAGTTAGTTGTTAATAAACGGTACCACATGAAGCTGAGTTATTTCTTTTAGATTTATTTAATTAAATAACGCAAAATTAATTGAATCGAATTACACAGAAATAAATGTAGATACAGAAAATTTGCAAACACACCTTTTTATTATGATGTCGCGCGAAAATGAATCTATACATTCCCGCGCTTTTGCCGATGCATCAAGCTTTGATTTTCTTTATATGAAATCATTATGGTCCTGAAAGGGATCGTTTTTTCGAGACGGGAAGAATTTAAATAAAATGTTCGAAGTGACTTGCACTCCAAGTGGCGATTCACACAAAACTAACAGCGGTAATGGCTAAATGATAGTGGTATGTGGGGGTATACTCGGGACAGCATTTAGGTTGGGCACAGGTGCGGCTCTAGCCCAGGGCATTTACAAAATATTTTTTTTTCTTCAATTGCTGTGCAAGATAGAACACATCTTCAAATGCATAAGCGGATTAAGACTTTTTGATCGTATATGATTACAGCTGCTACATACTATTATATTTACCTCTGTATCTGATACACCTGTATAATTCTGGACTAGACTATAACAAGGAGTTTTGCCCACTCTCGCCAAGAAAGAATGCCATATAACCTAATTCTTCATTGGAGTAGATCATATTTACAATTGTGAATAGATCGAATAACATAGACGATCTAAAAGCTAGAGTTCGCTGCGAGATTAGATTAATACCTCCTGAGGGACCAATTAGTTCAAAACTTTTATACTCGCTTAGGTTATTGTTAGTTAGTTCACGGGGAGTATGAACACTTCATACACTAAAGTTTAGTTACTTAATTTTAAGTAGTAATTGCCTTTCGTTATTCGTTATTTGCTTAATATTAGGTTCATACAGTTTTTTCTCAAAAATCTTCTAATTAAACATAGCAAAATTATTAGATATCAGTACGCATAGAAGTCGGTTGTATCTAAAAATGCAATACAACCTACAGGTGTCCGTTAAAAAAGTCATCGATGACGTCATATCGTCGCAATGATAACAGACATGATTGTTCCAATGATGCCAAAATTAAGTATTTTTAAAACCCTAAGTTATGTGTTTCAGCGATTATCAATATAATTAAAATATAGAAATTACGAATTTCATGCGCAACTTTATACCTACTCTGCATATACTATTATTTTCGTACTTGATTAACTATTGTTAAATCATGTTGTAAAACTTTATTGATTTAAGTCGTGGTTCACGATGAAAAGTTGCCAGTTTTGATATGGCAGCGTCCACAGCATTGTTATTACAACTTGTTTTTAAGTCCATGTGTATAATATAATTTTGTAAATAATAAAAGAGGAAAAAACGCCCGTACATCATCAAAACTCCTAAATATATTTAAGACTACAAATTTCGGCGCACAAATGCCATCTACAGATCTTAAAACGTCGTGTTAAGAAACTTAAAAATTAAAAAGTCGAAAAAGCACATTTAAAAAAACACGCGGTAGAACATAAGACAAACAAAAGCAAAACAACGCAACAATTATCACAGATATGAAATCAAGGCTAAGGAAGGCATAGCAAAAGACCTGAAGATGGCATTTGTGCGTCCAAACATGTAGTCTTAAATATATTTAAAAGTTTTGATGAATGTACGGATGTTTTTCCTTCTTTTATTATTTATTATACAGGGTGATTCTCAATATATGCGACAAACTTTAAGAGCTGATTTCTGAGGTTTATTTTGGATCATAAAAGTTCATGTGAGGTATAATGTCAAAACGGTTTGGTTTTAAAGTTATTGAATGTTTAATAATAATTATGAACTATGACTAACACGAATAATATCACAGTTGGTTCTTCAAAACTATTGTGTTGAGAGGGAATTGTTTATTTGTCATTTCAATATTTGTCAATAGTTGTCAGAGTATTCATTCAGTTTATTGCCAGTTTCTGTTTTCTAAAATGAATTACATGAATACTGAGATGTGTGATATGCATTTCGTTTACGGTCTTGCCAATGGAAATTCGCGTGCTCTTATGAAGAACGATACCCGAACCGTATTATCCCGCATCATTCAATACTTGCCCGCCTTCACCAACGTCTTGGTGAAACGGGATATTTTAAAAAAAATCGTACGACTGATAACGGGCACCCATCTACAATGAGAACTCCACAAATTGAAGAAATGATGCTAAATGAAATTGAGGAATATCCTACTACAAGCACCAGAAAAATTGCGTTTGCTTTAAACATTAGTCAGTCATTGGAGAATATTGAAAGATCAACTGTTGAATCCTTATCACATTCAACGGATGCAGGCACTTTTGCCGGCAGATTTTCTGCAAAGAGTGGCTTTTTGTCAATGGATGCAACACAAAAATCGCACAAATCCTGACTATTTGGCTCAAATATTCTTCACCGACGAGGCTACTTTCTCTAGAAACGCGATTATTAATTTTCATAATAACCACATATGGACCGAACAAAATCCGCACGAACTAGTGGATGCCCGTCATCAACATCAACTATCTGCCAATGCATGGGCCGGAATTGTTGGAGATCACTTGATAGGTCCACATTTTTTACCGATACGATTAAATGGCGAGGTATACCGCAATTTTCTTGAAGAGGAGCTGCCACTACTACTGGAAGAAGTTCGTTGCAATAAAGATTACAATGTACTTTATGCATGACGGTGCTTCAGCGCATTTTAGTTTAGTTGCTCGCGAGTTTTTGGACAATACGTATCCAGATCGGTGAATAGGACGGGGAAGTCCACAACTGTGGCCTCCTCGGTCTCCAGACTTAAATTCTTTGGATTTTTTTCTCTGGGGTCACCTTAAATTATTAGTTTATACGACTCCCATTGAAAATGTCGATGAACTGAGAAATCGTATTATCACAGCTTTTCAAACAATTCGAAATACCCCTGGTATTTTAAAACGGACTCTCCAGTCAATATGACGGAGGATAGAAGCTTGTATTGCAGTTGGGGGCGGTCATTTTCAACAGTTAGTATAAGTTAATTTTGTTTTACTAATTATTTTGTTAATTTATAATAAAACCATTAATTATGTTGACTTATTATTGAACATTGTACAACTTTAGAACTAAGCGATTTTGGACATATATTCTTACGAACTTTTATGATCAAAATAACCCCAGGAATCAGCGCTTAAAGTTTATCGCATATATTGAGAATCACCGTGTATACCACATTCATGGATTTCAATATACAATATAATTTTGTGGTCAACTTTTTGATTCCGCACGTAATTGCCTGAATAAATGTAATTAACTTTAAACAAACCGACATAATGTAGGTAACATTACATATACTAATATGCTAATTTCCCGGAGCTTAGAAATATTGAATAGTTATTAACACACTCACTTCACTTATTTTAGGAGAGTTTACTTAATATGAGATGAAGAAACTCTTTGCATAAGGATCCTAATTTTAAACAGCCGTCGTTTATTAACGCATAATCCATTTCTACATAAACGGCAACCTATATCTATTTATAAGTTTGGCTGCGAAAACTGATTTAAGACAAACTAATTTCCGGTACTAATGTGCAAGATTGCGTGACGCAAACGATTTTAGTTTACAAATATAAATCCATTCATAACTACTTGGGTTACAAATTTCGAATAGTTTTTGAATTTATCTACCTAGTGTGCATTATCAAGTTAAAATAAAGACACTTGTATTCCTACTATTCCTTCCTAACACTGTTTAAGCATATAACATGACAGCTATATTTAAACTTTAAACCAAAGCAAACATTCGTAACCTTGGCAATCGTAAAACTTTGCTTATAGGTATATGAAACTAACAAAGCTTTTCCGTTCAACACTAAATCAAAATAATTTCGTTCTCTAGCCGATCTGTAACATGCAAATGAAAACACAGAGAACCGATTATTTATAGATCCTATATTTTACTTCTTGGTCAAAGTAGAAAAGTAATAATGTGTAGCCCATGTATATTTTGTCTGGGTTTTGATTCTCTATGTGCCAAAGTAATTACTAAAAAAAAAAACGTTTGATATATTTGTATGTAAGCATTACTCGTCGCCTTGGATACGCGTCACATACGCGAGTTTTGTTTTGTTTCTGAAAATATAAGTGAAAAATGATGAACATGGCTTTTAATTGGTGATATAAACACCACGACGTGCTTATTTCCTTATTCCTTACTTCAAACTTGAAGTGTACTTACGCCAATGTTTATTTTGTTTTGGTAATTAATCTGTTGCCACTCGTTGGTTGTTTGCATTGTATTTGAGGATGTGTTTATGTAGATGCATCACGCTGGCATGTGAAAGCAGTAACGCAAAGTTACGTTTATACGTTTCGCTACTCATTCTAGATACTCGTAAAGTACGTCAAAAGGTGTTGGAGAGTATTTAAAGTTATGAATAGAGGGTCAACTTTTGTCTGCGCGCCAGGTCAGTACTAAGTTCCAAATATGCAACATTAACGTTTAACACAAGTATACAAAACATTGTCGGGAAAAAGCAAAATTATTCATTTATTTAACTATAAATATTATACAGGATGAGTTTTTTATCTTGAGAAAACGGAATATTTCTAAAACACTGCATCAATAAAAAAAAAAATCTTAATAAGATTTGTTATAATGTAGGGGACTCAGTGCCAATCGGATGCCCACCACATGTGAGGACAACTTTGAAATCTTAAATGGGAATCCCCCATTTTGTATTGCAGATTCGGGATTCTACCGCCATCAAAGTATGTAGTTTTTGTTTGAAAACTTTTTTTTTCGATCGTAACAGATTGCGCTGTAATCGCAAAAAACATGATTGTGAACGTCTAGAAAAAATACACAAAAACGAGAAGCAAGCAAACATGATTTTGTGTTTTTTTTATTTTAACATAAACTAACATTTCAAAAAGCCATCTGTTCGTAACTATGCCCCTTCACTTCGATACATTTATTTATTCGCAATTGGAATGCTATTCAACGATACAAAACCGTACTTTATTCAGTACTTGACAAGCTGTGAATACCTACACATTGTCCGATCCCCATTTAGATTATTAATTATTAATCTAATACAAATTAGTTAGTGTTGAATATTTGAACAGTAATGGAGGCTATAACTTTACAAGGGAGAATTAAAATGATTTACACCTATGGAGAAGGTGGTAGGAATATCGATGATGCTGTTAACCTTTATTCACAACGTTTTTCCGACAAGGTGCGATCGCGCGCTTCCTTTTACCGAGTCGTTCAACAGTTCTCTAGCGAAGGAACTGTACATGCCGAAAAACAATTGCTGGAGAAAATAATGAAATCGCGGTATTAGCTGCAGTAGCTAATAATCCGCACATTAGTACTCGAGAAATAGCTCGCGGATCAGGAATTTCTCAGTCCACTATCTGCCAATATTCAAGCGTAGGAAATATCATCCATTTAGAGTTTCATGCATCAAGAACTTCATGGCGATGATTTTCAAATGAGTGCGATTTTGTCAATGGGCGCTTCAACGGATACAAGATAATCCCATTTTTTTTTGCTCGAGCATTATTTTCTGACGAGGCGATATTCACAAATCACGGTACGGTAAATCAATAAACCAGTGAGATTGGGGATCGAGTTCGGCACCATTCAGTGAGTATTATACCTACTTATAACAAATCTTATTAAGATCTTTTTTTGATTTGATGCAGTGTTTTAGAAATATTCCAATGTCTCAAGATAGAAAAAACTCACCCAGTATATAAACTACTACCTTATTTAACTAGCAGAAATGGTATAAAATTGCTGACGAGCTTGTAGCATTAAGTATTTCAAGACTTTTCTCACTAAATCGTTTTCGTCGCGATGATAAAACATTTTGAAACATATTTTGAAAAAGACTGTTCAACATCTACGGATGTAACACACGTATAACTAAAATAATCTTTATATGTAGATAACGGATCAAATGCACCACCACCGACGTGTAGTCCGATTTGTGCCAGCACAATAACTGTTTATCGCATACTGTACAAACTATTTTGGCATCACCCATAATGTAAATCCTGGAATTCACCGATATACTTTTCTTACATTATGAAATGGTAGTTTTCTGGGATTTTCTACCCCCTACATTGTATTACATTTACAATTCGTGAAACTTTAACGGAGAATTGTACTATCTCGCATAAAGACTAGACTGACACTGATACTAGATACTAGACACACAAACCGGAGGGACTGATTTTATTGTCTTGAAGATATACTATGGCTAAATGTTCTGCATAGCGCGAGGCGAGTACGGCCCGTGTAATCAGACACGTCTGACCACTCTAGTTATGAATCGATATGTTGTATCTGGATTTTAAGTTAATGCATGTTACACCAGTAATAATAACTGTGTGTATGGTACTTTAAGATTTAAAAAAATTATATTAAATACGCATATGAACAACATATGTCTAGTAGAATACTAGACTAAGATTTATTCGCAGATTTTGCCAAGAGGAGGAAAAAACACCAGTTCTTATGCTGTGATTATGTGACGATCTGGCGAGGACAAAGTTTATCCACAAAGAAACCGCTTTCAAGGATGATACTCCCTCATTAGCAGAGCAAATTAAATCGGTCTTCTAGAAAACAGGGATT